>CAAKMY010007585.1:0-76260 GCA_901111285.1 Corrigiola litoralis
TTTTCTCTCTCCTCCCCTCACCTTACCTCCCTTCCCCTTCCCTTTTCTTCCCTCCCCTCCCTTTCCCTCCAAATTTGATATCCAAACACACTCTTAGTCTTAAAGTTTTTTCCCACAAATTCGAAAGCTTTGTACCGTCGTGCTATAGCTTATTCGGGTTTGGACTTAATGATAGAAGCTAAAAGGGATATAACAGATGCTCTAGTTTTAGATCCTAATAATACAAATGTTAGTAGGGAACTGGATATTGTTGAGAGGAGTATTTGTGCCAAGTTTGTAATTCTGTAAATTTGGGCGACAATCAAGAAGCTAAGATAGGGGTAACTGGTGTGGAGTCTTCTAGTAACTCTGTTGAGCGTATGTTTGAGTTTGCGAAGATGGGAAGAGGACACTCCCAGTTAAGGGTTCTAGTGCACATATATAAAATGCTCCTTCACGGTAAGGAGGTGAGCTTTCATCAACATCATCAACATTCAATGTTGACAATTAGAACTCTTAACAGTTCAAATGAGGAGATTGGCACGGGAACAAGGTGCCTTAAAACAAAGAAGACAAGGAAAAGGAGGCGTAAGAGGAAAACATCGAGGACTCAAGCCACTTTAATGGATGTTTCGTCCTCCACATCTACCCATGAAAAGAAAGTGGGTTGTGATAGTCATGGCGAGGATTCATATTTTGCATTGGTTTGTTCCAATCAAATATTGTCCGTGTCTCTAATGATTCCAAGTTTTTAGTTGCTTCTGAGTTGCTTTATAACTTCTTGTCCAACGTGTTTGGTCTAAGCATAAGAAGGACAGATCACAGATTTTTGAACAAGGGTTCGGGAATGAAGGATACTAACCTCTTCACGTTTTGTAAGGGTCGTCATCCCTAAGCTTTACTCAAGTCCCCAATCCGTAAGCTTCAACCTCCTACTTTTATGAGTAATTTGGTAGGCTATGGTCCCTTGAGCTGGCGTTTGAAATCTTTTCTGGTGAGAAAATCCAAGAAGACCAAAGTCAGTAGGAGGTGTCTTGGTTTAAGGGCCAGTCTCGAGTTTTCAACAGTAGTCCCTGAACTCTTGTTGTATAACTTTGAGGTTCAAGAACCTACCTTTGTTTTCTCCTCCAAGACTTCTAAGAAAGTAAGGAAGCCCAAGTTGTTGTGTAGAGTTAGCTCTTATGACAAATGCCACAAAGAGTGGATTTCCAAGAAGGATCAAACTATATGCTCCAATTCTTTCTTTGGTATTCCAAGTAATTGGAAGAGTTCTACGTTCCAGTAACGTATGTTTGTGTTGCATGTTTACCCATGGCAATGCAAAGAGAAAGAGTAGTAAGGCTCATATTGATCCTTCGTGGCAAGAAAATGCTTTACTGGCTAAAAAAAGACGTCTTGTTATTGATCCTAGTTCTCCTACTAATATTTTGCAAAGTAATAGTTTAGATTTTAATTTTGATGTCTTTTCTTCTGACTCGCAGAGTCAGATAAACACTAGCATGTAATCGTTTCCTTTACTATTGACAAAAAAAACCCGACTTTGATGGTTGAGTTGGAATCTCCAATAGTGATTATTAATCGATACATGTTGTTTGAGTACGTCATGGTTACAAATATAGTTCTCTTTACGATTATTGTATTGATTGTGTTTAATTTTTTATTTTTTAAAATAAGCAATTTTCATTTCACCAAAACAAATAGCCATTACAATGAATTTTATCAAGTTAATAACTTGATCACTAGTCCTAGCATGTTCCACAAACACCCTCTAATTCCTCTCCTGTCAGAGAGTGTAGATTGTAGCCGTAAATGACCATCTTACCTTTCTCTTCAGCCAATGTTTCCCCTTAACTTAAGCTCTAAACCAATGGAGATCTTTAAGTAGGGGAAGAACAGACCTGTAACTTCTGTTCCATTTCAGAATGGCTTGCCAGACCTGACTAGAAAATATGCATTAAAAAAATAGATGGTTTCTGCTTTCCTCTTGTTGCTTGCACAATATGCATCTATTAACCAAGCTAATCCCCTTGCTGCAAAGATTGTCAACTATGCTAAGAGAATTCTTCAAAGCAAATCTGATCACCACTGTGCTAAGATTTGCTTGGACCAAGCAACAACATGACCCTGATCTCTAAAAAAATTATAGGCTTCCATGAGTATGAAAACACCAGTAGAAGACCAAATATTCATCAATAAGACTACATCATCAATTCCACCAGCGGAAAAGACAAAGTCATCTCTTATCTTCAACAAATTCCTCCTGTTCCAAGAACATTTAGAAGAAGCTTTGCAATTCCAACTACCCTCTTTATTTAGATAGTATTTTTGTATCTAGGAGCACCAAATACTAGTACAACCTTGATGTAGTTGCCAAAACATTTTCAGCAAGGGAGATTTTTTCCAACTCAGTAATCCCTTGAAACCAAAACTCCCTTCACAATGAGGATGATATAGTATGTCTCAAGATATAAAGATTAATCTTCTAGCACAATCCGTTGTACCCCAGAAAAAACTTTTGCATAATTTACATTCTTCTTCTTAATATAGGAAGAAGAACACAAGTATACCTGCAATTCTGAATTCCAAATATATATGACAGAGTTCAACAATTCCATTTTCCCAACAGAGCTTAAAATTTGTGAAGCCTAGTGACAGATTTTCATGTTGATCTTACTTAGGAAGGTTTGAAACACTTCTCAAGTAAGCCTTAATTAGAAGGTTCAGGGGTTAACCCAAAAATCTAAAAGAAAACTCACCTAATACGTAACCAGAAGCATCAAGTATCTACTATTACACATAGGCAATAACATCACTAATATAGATGTTATATTTCTCTTATCATTTACTTTCAGACCAGACATATCTAGAAAACCTTCTAAACAAGACTTCACAACACAAACTAATTTCACAATCCCCTTACTAAAAATAAGCAAATCTTCTACAGATGTTGGATGATTCAACTTCTATCTAGAACATTTAGGATGAGAGGAGAAAATATGAGTTCTGTAAGCTTTCCTGAGCATTCTAAATAAGCTTTCCGTGCAAAGAGCAAACAGAAAGGGAGACAAGGGGTCCCCTTGCCAAAGTCCCCTTTTCTCTTGGAAAAAAATCATGAGTAGTACCCTCAATACACAGAGAAAAACTTGATGAACTTAAACAAGTCATAAGACATTGAATATACATTGTAGGGAAACCAAATAAACTGAGAACCTTCTCCAAATATGACCAACTCATGGAGTCAAAAGTTTTTCTAATGTCAACTTTTATAGTGCATCTAGAAGAGGTATGAGATATGCCATATTTTCTTGCAAGCTCCTGAGAAACTAGCACATATCAAATAGACTCCTTCCCTTGGTAAAGACAACTTGTTCAAGACCTTTAGTGGCAGGTGTAACGATTTGCAGCCTAATTGCCAATCTTGTTGATAATATTGTAAAATACACTACAAAGAGCAACTGACCTATAATTCAACACATAAGGAGTCACCTTCTTTGGTATAAGAGCCAAAAACTGACATTCATTTGCTTTAAAATTTTGCTAGTTATAAATAAATCCTTCACAGATGCACAAATATCATTACCAACGATCCCCCAGGCCTTCTTAAAGAAACCAAAAGTGAAACCTTTATCACCTTGAGCTTTATTTTCATTGATTGAGAATAGAGCGGACTTAATTTCATTAAAAGTATGAGCCTTTGCTGATAAGTAGTAATACTAGGGCCATCAACAAAACAGGAGCAATCAAAATTTGTAGAGTCAGATTCAGAACCCATCAACTTTTTTATAAAAATCTAGAAAAGCATCCTTAATAACAAAAGGATCATGCAACAAAACATCAGCTTTATTCCTAATAGCTTTGACTTTATTAATATTTCTCCTTTCAACCACCTTTGCATGAAAATATATGGAATTCTCATCACTATGATGGATATCAGTGAATATAGCTCTTTGTATAATGCTACTAAGTTCAGCCTTCTTGAGATTGAGATAATTTCCCCTCAAATATCTAACAGACCTTGTAACATTACAAGGGGAAATGTGCAAATCCTTCTGAGCCTGAAGAAGCAAATTACTAGCTGTAGACACCCTAGTCTGGATGCTAGAATAATGTTTAAGGTGAAAAACTTTGAATTCAGACTTCAAGAGCTTAACTTTAGAAACAATTCTAAACATATTATTTCCATCCACATATATATTCCAAACGCTGCTAACAATATCTTGAAATTGCATATCTTCCAAATCAATTCCCACAGATATACTCTGATACCAAAAGTATTATTTAATGAGCAATGTATTTAGAATGGTTGGCAATTACTCCCTCCATTTCTACCAATTCTTTGCATTTTTTATTTGGCCTTTTCAACCGATTCTTTGCATTTGCAAACTTTCCTTATTTGGTCAACAATTTGGACCAATATATCCTTATCAAAAAATGCATTTTTCATTATTATCACACTCACAATCACATTTCCTACATTTTCTCTCTCCTCTCTTCTACTCACCCCACATGGGTGTCCCTACTCCCTCCTAAATAATTGTGCCAAAAGTCAATGCCAAGAATTGGTAGAAATGGAGGGAGTAAATAACATACGTAGACTCACTAGTCAGCAATTCAACATACAATAGAGCAGAGAAAAACATGTAAGAACAAAGTAATCACCTCTGAGAACTCCTGGTCTGATATTGCATCAATAGTAACATCTTCTATCTTGTTCAGATTTAATATCTTAAACATGAGATTCTGCGTCCTATTACCATTTTTATATGACTCAGTTGGTTTACTTGTACCTGCACACAAAATTGGTAACAACTTGATTACAAACTCAATAAGCTACAACTAAAGAAATCTACCATCAATAAATACATACCTATAATACGGACCAACCGATGCATGTCTTGCTTTTGATCATTACTGGAGATTTTAATTCGAACAACTGAACCGACCACCTTATCATGAAAACTTTCGCCATCTACCATTAGGCTTTCCAAGAAGCCTCGCTTCAGGTAAATTAAGTTAATGTTGTGGACATCAATTGCTGCATAATTTTCAAGGTTCATTTGTCTGCCTATATCATCACACTTTCTACGTTGCCGCCTCAATTCTCTACTTGTAGTCTGCACATCTCCATTGACCCCTTCATGGTGCACCTGCCGAGTAAGAGGATCCATAGCCGCACCGCGAATCATCCCATTGGTGCGAGACTCTTCTTTAAAGTGATATTCTAGCAGCTTCAGCATTTCAAAGTGACCAACGCGTTCCTTACCAAACAAATTCTCCAACCTTTTATCGCATATAATTTGACATTTCCGGCGAGGATCACGAAGATTGTTTTTCCTAATGTAATCCAGCAGAAGAGCCTGGACATCAAACTGAGAAAGAACTGATGTATCACCATTTCTCATATGCTCAACAAAATCTAACAACTCTTTAGATGCCCAGTCAGGTCCAACAAGTGGCCCTAATGGCTTGCTGCTCTCTGTTTGGTCAACCTTCTGTGAATCTGTATTAAGTAACTGCGGCTGTCTTCTAGTCTTCCTTCTTTTTGAAACATTTGTTTCCAGTTGCGCATTGCTGCTGTTCAACTGATCAGAAACATTACCGACAAACGTCTCATGTCTTTTTAGCTGCAAGTTATTCTTAATTCCAATGCCAGATCCTTTCCAGGGATTAGTAGCCCGAGTCAACTCATCTAAGGTTAAAGCTTCTTTTTCTTTCAAATATATCCAGTATACCTTGAAGAGATACTCCCAACTAGTTGTGTCGTCAAAATCTACTTGAACCTACAAATTGAAAAAGTGGATGATGACACGTGGTAGCATGACCAATATAAAAGGTCAATTTGTTTCATAAAAGGGTTGAAAACACGATTACTCCAGCTCAATGTTTAGAGGAAACTTCAAGCAAGAACCATAATCATAATGACACAAGGTTAGACAAGCATGCATAGAGCCATCAATTATCAGCTAGCGTATTGAAGTCTGTTTTTATGGTTATGACAAGTCAAACTCAGACAGAAGGAATCTTATGCAAGCCAAGTTTTATACCAGGAACTTCATTGAAGAAAAAGGTTTGCTTTTCAAAAAACAGCAGCATCCATGAACAAAATGCACTCTTCTATATATTCCAACATTTTCACCGCAATATGCCAAGCAGTGTATCTAATTCGTATTTCTAATTGTGCTGAAGGACATAAGCAGAATAGCTAATCAAAGTCCATTTCACTAACAATTAAGTATAGACAAACACCAGCATGTCAACAGGACACTATTATCTGCATTAAAAATGAAGGTGTCAGAAACTAACAAGCCATTCCACATCATCAGATTTATACCCTGCACCAACTCTCCCCACACCACACTAAACAAAAAAAAGTTCCTCTCAATTCTCATAAATCAAGCCATAAGCATTCTAGCAACCAATTGATCAAACAATCTCTGTGTGACTCTAGTCCAGCTACAACTCCGCAAAACATGACTCAGTTCTAGGCTTAAGAAACAGAAATTGTACGCTCTCAATTCTCATCAATCAACAGTGTCTCCATTACTAAGCACTCAGCAGATGGAAATTTTGACTAAAACACTGGTTATGAAGAATTATCGCTAGATGAACAGCAGGTAGGAATTCTTTCAATAAATGAGAGGGCGAGAGGCTGCTTACCACTTCAAGTAAAGCCACTTTGAGTTAATGAGACACAATACCTGGTGACTTCAACAATAGAATACAGCAGCAAGATGCTACAGAAATAAAAGCCAAGTCTACACTGAAAGAGAGCTTTAAATAGGCAATAACATAACCTAGTTCAACATCTGCCCAACATACTGCAACAAACAGAGCTATAACAGTTTGTTAAGATACCGATTTCGGAGGACAAGAGACTGAGGAGGGGAAGGAAGAAGCTGGAAGGGAAAGGGAGGGGAGAGAGACCATGGAGGAGGGAAAGCAAGGGAAGAAGGTAAGAAAATTCATGCATGAGACGGGTACTTAGAAGAGAGGGGAGGCAGATGTCCTCCCATCTTGGAAAGAATTTCATTAATTGAAAAGGGTGAAATAAGGGACAACCAACCCCCAAATTCCATGCCCTTCCCCACCTCCACCCCCATTAATGTCCTCTCCCTCTCCTCCCCTCCATTGCCCACCTTCCAAACAATCGAGGAGATGAATACTCGATTACGGCACAGATTTCTTTAATAAAAGCAGAAATTGGGCAAAGTGGAAAGAAAATAGCAGTAAAGCTTTGGTAATTCCTCTTCCACATTTTTTATCATGAAATGTACATGCCAGCCATGATTGATACAACCAATACAAATTAAGGTCACACAGAAAGCATTTACAAATGCAAGGAAAACAAAGAAGAAAAATACATTGTTTATTGTACTATCAATATGATTAGCAATTTAACCTTGCTAAATCATAACCTTATATTAGGCCACCTTTCAGAGGTACAGAACAAAAAATTTTAGAATCCATCCAGCAAGTTATACAAAATGGGTAGACTGGTAGAGACAGATTTTTAGATCCTCATTGCAGTGACACGTATAAGAAAGAGTACACCACATGCTTAAGAAGCTAGGCACAAGAGCCACCAAATTTAACCAAAAAGAGGAAATAAGAGCCATACCATTTCCTTGTTTAACGGGGCGATCTTTTCGATCAACATAATAGTCGACATACATGTTCTACAGAATCCTTTGGTTCCTCTAACAGACAAGATATCAGCCTGCTTAACACATCCCTTGCACAAAGAGTAAGGGCATGTATAGCACATAAAAAGAGAGTTTCTCTGACAGATGTTACACAAATGCCAACCTGAAATGCAAGACAATAACAGCAGTCAAACTTAGCCTTTCAAACTTGTAAGCTCCTAAATCCTAATGATGGACAACATGTGTATACAACCATAAAAGACTGGTATGTAAAAGTCCTTGGTAATGATCCCACATTTCCACCTCGCAGAGAACACAAGATTCCATGGCAGATACATGTAGCGTTATGGAAAACTCATATTCACTTCCTCATATTTTGAACATGCCATAATAGAATCAACTAGTCTTAACAAAAACAGAAAGGTAGCAGATACGTGGTCAGAGCACTCTCTCTACAGTGCATTCAATTTGTATCACGATTTTTTTAAGTCCAAAACTCAAGGAAAAAAGATACTTCAAGACCTGATCATAGATGGACATCTTTAGCAAGCCCTAATATCAACATGTTGCCATACTATAAATGTCCATTCCAACCAATGTATTTTTAGTAAAACTTTGAAAATAAGAAAAAATCTATCAAACTGCAGCAAACGATCACTACTTCAGTTAAAACAAGAAGGAACTCCCACATCACATCTTATATGGAAAAGAAAATTAAGACCTCTATGGCTTTATGACACTCGAACTCACTTAACGTTGACACCTTCTTAATTATGACAAAAAATGTCAATTTGGAAGTGTGTAAGCTATTAAACATATATGTATACTGAAAAATTTACACTCCATGTAATTATTCTCTTTGTTACCTGCTCCTCCTCCATCTACTTGTAATCAGCTAATAAAAATAATATGCAGAGAACAATACACTTCTACATAGTCAATCCGATTATCTGCCGCTTTAATTCTTGATTATCCACACGTTCCCCTATCTTGCAATTTCATTGCTTAGTCTTGTAAAATCCAGATAGCTACTAACTATATCCTAAGTGTACTAATCTCCAAATATCAGGTCCCTCGCCTCTACACAAGTTTTTCCTTCTACATCAGTAACTGTGCTTCGTAAAGTATGCAAAAATTGCAAAATCGCGGTAAGTAAAAGTCTGTCATTCCTAAGAAGCAATTATACTTAAAAACCAGATGGTTAAAGCCAAACTAATTTAATATACAGGGTGATTAACAAGTAATACCTAAGCCCCATCTGACTAAGGGAAGACCAAATCAACAATCCAGACGAATATCAGCAACTTTTAAGACAAGTAATGACCTTCCCTTGCACAATTGTTCTAGAACCATATAAGTCATGGTGCATCTGGTCCATGCATAGGTGGTAAATCATAGAAAGTTTTGAATTCCTTATCTTAAATGGAAAAAGTCTAATCGTGTTACTAGATGTTATGATAGAATCCAAATGACACATCAACATCACCTGCCTCCCAGAGTTCAAAAGAGTTAGATTCCATAAAAAACGGTGGATACATAAATATTACCCTAGACTAGTAACTTTTGTGATCACTTGTTATGTTATCTTACTGCTTCCAGAAATAAATTATCTTTCCAAAACAGTCAGCTATCATTAAAGAAACAAATGGTGTTGCTACCAGGAGGCAATGAAGATTCTTGATCCTCGAGACAGTCAGCCTAGAACCTGATACAAAGGTGGCTTAAACAACTAGTGAAAAACCATCTAACTTAAAGCATTTATACTTGGTTCAGTAATCCTCAGTTTGTGGTCCTTTTTTACTTTCTTAGGGTAAGTTATTCTAATATATATACCAGAAATATAATCATCCATCAGATTGTTTTTTACTTTTTTAGGATCAACAATTGAAAGAGAAAATGTTGTTGCAATAGTCATGCTCAACACACAATTACTTTAAAAGTAAAAAAAAAAAATAATAAAAAAATAAAAAAAAACCTCTTCGATACACATTCAAGTGACCAGGGAGACCTAACAACCCAAATTGTGAGAGAGAAAACCTATTTTGGTAATTTTCTACGAGTCCTCCTTAACCTTAAATTGCGACAATAGCTCACCCTATTTCCTTCTCGTTCCCAGGGGAAGAAAATGTCTTAAGGGCATTGCACGATGCTTCAGTGAAACCACCTTCACCCTCCTCTCAGACAAAGGAAAAACATTCCAAAATAGCCTGTGTCTCACAATCAGTGCGTGTTGGTTTCAACATGTATGGTGACCCATAGGAATGGCATAGCCGTACAATTATACAGGCATCACTGTAAAGCAAATATAAAGGGAATGGCTTGAATCAAAGTTAATCACTTCTGCAGATGCAATGTTCTTTTCACTTTGCGACAGAACTACTCTGAAATGTAGATACCTTGAAGTTGCAATAAATCCCTCTTTTTTTCTCGTCTTGCTTTTAAGCAATCTAGCGACAATTGATAAGGGTTCACCTACACTCCAACCTAAAAGGTGGACAATGTCACTCTAGTATGGTTGCTTGTTTCTCTTGTTCCATTTTCTGTTTTACGATATGAGGTATAAAGTTTCCTCCCCTAGCTTTTACATCCTCACCATTTTCAATGAACAAAAACTCTTTAAACCAACCAAAATAGAAACCGTGGTTGGCAGATATTACCACAAAACACGGAACCCATACCTGGACCCACGCCTCACCCAACCAGAAAAAAAAAATCAAAATAAATGAAAAAATTGAGCCATATGAACTTTTCCAAACAACAAAAAATCAAAGAGGCATTGTTTCAATAGTTGCAAAGACTAACAAATTAACATGGTTATGACAATTTTTGTAGTTTAAGAACCGTTGAATTTGATATGACTGAGATAGAGTTCATTTCCATAACCACAGGGATAGCTCAGTCACGCACATTTGGTTAATCCGATATCATCCATAATTTATGCAGCTTCTCCATTTTGCGCATTGTACTGTACACTGGATATATATTCAGACATACTACACTGTTAATGATGCTTGAAGAAAACGAAGAGAAACCACTATTCAAGTTGCAGAAGAACGATTAGCTAGCTTCTTTGCTGGCACCTCCTGTACTTTAGTTTGATCAAGGTGTATACTTAAAACAGAGATGTAGAACACAGGGTCGATAGATTCCTGCTTCATAACTATTTGTAAAGCGTTCTCCCATAATTAATACAAAACCTATCTCACGGCGAATCTATGACATTTAATGGGAGTCTCTAGCATCCAATAATTTTTGAGAACAACTAGAGCATACTACATAGTTCAACATAAATATGCAGAGCTCACTTCTCTACAATAATCTAGTTCTACAAGGGAACTATGCGTCAAAACTAAATACCCACGTGTGTGCTACACGCTCCTCATCGCATTAAATATCCGAAAAAGGCCTTAGGGTAACTGACAATTCAGCCCCACAAACCACAACCATTTGCATGGCAAAAGAGAATGCTTCACTCACACTTCAATTTTACACAAGCAAACCTTCCAAAAATCATGTGCGCTATCCGAAGCTGTGCTTATATAAGAAAACGGCATCTACAGCTATATAATTCAAAAGCACAGTAGGCGATATCTTGAACCAAACACATGCATGTACAGTCTCTCTTCTCTCCACACTTCACTATTCTATTAAACAACCACTACTCTACCACGCTACTAAACTCGCTTTAGCAACCAATGCAACACCTTCTCGACTCATCCAAGCCGGTAAAACATAATAATCGTTACTCTATCCATTTATTCCGAAATGCAGGCACGCAATTCAACTCCAGCAAGCTCAAAGCAAGTAAAAAACAGCTCCAATACTACAAACGTACCGCAGTTCCATCGTATACTCCGGCGAAAGAACGACTCGTCTCGCTTAACACAAGCAGGATGATACGCCTTGGGACAATCCCTATCCATCCAAAAACACAAAATTCAACAAAAAAACATCCAAAAAAAAAACCACAACCATAAACCCTAACTAACTAACTACCAAACTCACCGGCGGTCACACATGACGAGACTCCCCCCGTCGAAACAAATAAAACAAACATCCTCCTCCTCCTTCTCCTTCTTACTCTTCTTACTACTCGCCGCGGCCGCAGCAGCAGCCGACCCCGGCGGATTCTTCGGGGGCCGGCCCCGCTTCCTCTTGACCACCACCTCCACAGGCACCACCGCCGCGGCAGCAGCGAGCTGATGATCAACTGCCACGGCGGCAGGAGCAGGGAAAGGAGTTGGAGCAGCAGGAACTGATAAGAATAACGGTTTGTCAACGCAAGCGAGAGCTTGGACAGTAAGGCGAGGAGGTTCCGCCATTAAAAAGAGATATGGGTTTGGGGAGATCGGAGGGGTGTAGTTAGAAAACCCTAGTGAGTTAAGTTATGAGGGCGCCCTGGGGGGGGGGACATGACTAGGGGGGTGGTCGGCACATGGGGCGGCACTAGTACTACACAAGGTGGACAGGAGGAGAGAGATAAAAAGAAGGGGAAGGGGGTATGTATGTAACTATGTCCCCTTTGTAGTATGTATATGTATTAGCAATCAATATCTCAATATCAATATATCAATGTTATTGTTGTATGGTTGTATTGTATGTATGTATGTTGTGTGAAATGTGTGTAATGGGGTGGGGAGGAGAGAGACTGGAGAATTGGTGCGTGTTGTTTTGGGTCGTTTTCGAGGGAGACTCACTATAATTTAGTTGTGTGTGGGACAGATGGGTTGAGATTGAACACTACTAGTACAAGTTACAGTAAGTGCAAGTTTAGTTTAGTTTAGTTTAGTTTAATTTAGTTTAGTTTAGTTTAGTTTGTATATGTTATTGTCAATCATCAATGTGTGTTCTTTTGAGTTTATAAATAATTATTACTATTGCAGATTTGCAGGAGAATAAATTATGCTCGGAAGTGATGTGTTATTATTAGTTAATTAATGTGAGGTTGTGAGGATATAATTGGATTATGGGTGTAAATGATGCTCATACAAACTTGGATTAAGAATATGGGAGATGAAATATTCTTCATTTTAGCTTCGTTGCTATAGGTCATAGTAAGTTGTTTAATAAGTCAAGATAATTTTTTCAATTTTCAAATATTGGTAAAATGTAAACTCAATTTGACCGTCCCTTTTGTGATTGTGTAACATGGAGTAGGTCAATAAGCACCGTCAAATCCGGCTATGTGGATTCTCAAACTAATAAAAGATGTAATTTTAAAGCTTAATTGTGGTGGTTTTCTTGTGCCTAAAAGACCTCACGTGGCAAAAGCTTTTTGATAAGCATCTGTAGTTTTTAGATTGTACTGAGTGGAAATCCATCCAATCACACTTGCACCTCCCCTGGACTCGTTGTCAAAAACCTGACCTTTACCTTTCCGTCGTCTAAAGGAAGTCCTTTTATCGCTTTTCTACATTTGTTTTGTCTGTCTTTGCCATCCCACCTTCTATGTTCTATCTGATCATGTTGACTGGCCTATGCTTTCCTTCTTTTTATAGCCTTTTCATTACACCGTACTCGTATGTCTCATTTTCACTCAACTGATTTGATTTATGTTTAAGTTGAATTGAACCATCTTTCAAAAAAAACAAAAAAATTGAATTGAACCAAGCCAAATAGAGTTGAATTGAAATCATTAATTAAATTAAAAAAAAGTGAACTAAATGAAAGGTCAAGTTGAATGTAGGTTAGTTTTCTTCAAACACTCTCTTATATATGAGCCCGTTATAAAAATAAGAACTATATCAAGTGCTTGAAGTTTTCTTATTTAAATCAAAAGGTTGGGCGTTATGATTCTTATCAGCAACTTTGTACGCACATTTCAGACCCAAGAAAATATATGAGCTCGTTATGTCATATATCGGGGCCCTTATCTATGTTAACTTGGTCCAATCGTTTGTCAAACCCAATATAGATACCTTAAACTATTATACCATGTCCAATACCAATAATTAGCCTTGGTCAAATTGTTCATCAATCGAGACTGTAAACTATGATATACCATATCAATTTCACCTTCTTTATATAAACTACACCTTATGTATGTGTACAATGTATTACTGCACATTGATTTCGGGTTCAAATTTATATGAAGTATGTAGACTTGCCACTAGATTAAATGTTTGAAAGTTATTCATATGTCCATGTAATTTATCCAAATTTCCTCGTCATTAAAAAAACGCATCATGCTAGTGGAAGAAAAATAAATGTTCATATACGATCGCACTTGTATCACTTAGACACAATCACATTTGAGTGATGGTTAAATTTTTAGAGCTATTGTTTTCTATATATAACCACGATAAAAGCGGGAAGAAATTTGTAGTAAAATTTTAGATTTCAATAAAGATTTTAGCAGGATTGCATGAGAACGTGTGATTTTATATAATAATTATTACATTACATATTCTCTATCAAACCATTCTTTATGGATTCTCATATATCTGGAATTTTTTATGGAACCTCATACCGTAGCCTCCTTATACGTTATGCATTCAACTTATAAAGTATTTATAAGAAGAAAACTTTTCGCCATCATCGTGGACTATGTGGTATTATCCATTTTGATTTTGAATTATAAAAATAGTGTTTATTGCAATATGATGGTTCATACTGACCACATTTTTCAAATTATCGACCTTTTTGTTGTTGTTGTTTTAGCAAATTAAGTTTTCACTAGTCAAATTTTCACCTTATGTCAACCTGGAGTAATTTTTGAAATAGCTTGTATTGATTTGAGTTGGTCAAACCACTAAATAGTAATGGCCGAGAAGGATTTCCCCAATAAAGTTATAATTATGTTCTTCTCTTTTGAAAGTTGCAAACAACTAAAATTATTATTAAATTAGCATAAAATGGGATTAGCGGAGAGAATAAAAGTTACACTTTAACAACGTTTTTTTAATTATTATCATAAAAGTTAATAATGCTTGGGCCCAGCGAAAGAAATAAATTCAGCCTAGTTCAATTTGTTTATGTTAAGTTAGATATAAAAACATATCATAAACAAAAAAGTTCAAATAAAATAAAATTAGAAATAGAAAATACTAAAACAAAACGATGTAGAAAACATGACCTTTGTATCAAGGAAAAAACACATATAGATTTAAAAAATAAATTAAAATAGACGTCGATTTTTTTATGCCGCAATGTCTACAGAGATCATTTGCCTCTTTGTGCGGCATTGACGTTTTTCTTGGTGATTTTGCGTCTTTGGAATCTAGTTTCAATTTATTGACTGGTCTCATGTAAAAAGAAATGTGAATATTATAAGTTATCATCTTGTTAGGCTAGTCCTGTTTAGTGTTTAACAGAGATTGAAATTTTTATGTCCCATATACGATTCCTCATATGTATAGACTCCCACTTAAAAAAATATTTAAAAAATGATGTCTATTTGGTCACCATCATTGGTTTTCCAAGTCATATTGTTGTGGTAGCGATAATCAATTGACATGTATCTCTTATCTCCTATATAAAAGCGTGTACAAACAACTTAAGCAAGCTTCATAACACTTTTTGCTTTGGGTCCAACCATGTTGGTTTGGAACTTGGTTTGTAAAATCCAAAATTTAAAAGTTGCCTCTTGACTCGGCTCTCATCCCTCGCCACTAATTGACTCCTACTATCCCACGACTCACCCAAAAAAAGGTCCAACTATTTCATGGGTTTTAAAATAAAGAACCAGAGCAAAAGTGAATAGTGGCACACCCTTTTCCATCCCCACTCTCTCTCCCTCTTGCTTACCCATTGTCATCCCCCTTCCCCCATGTACACCATCTAAAACATTGTAAACTTAAGCAATGTGTAATAAATATAATTTTTAACAAAAAATGAGTTACAAGGTAAGTATTTAAGCTCGTTTGATATTGTTTTCTAATTCCATTTTTATAAATTAAGTTCAAATTCTCAAAAATCATAAAAAGCGGCTCAGAATTTTCATTTGTCATACAAATAACTAAATCAAAGTTGAGTGTTTGAATTTTCCACTAGCAAAGCTTGTATTAGACAATCTGATCTTAAGTTAGGCTTGACATATGAGCTCTTATTATCAAAAAATTTAGCTTTACAATGGGCTTAGTTTGTACGCTATTTTTTATTTTTATTTTCAAAAAAGTTCATAAGAGTTAGAAAAATTTCCGAATTGTTTAAAAACTTTAGAAAAACTCAAGAAAATGAAGTATAAAAACATAATATAAACAAAAAACTTTAGAAAAAGTCCTGAAAATTCAAAAACTTTCACAAAAAATAAAAATAAAAATAACTTACGAAATCGAAAACATGCCCAAAAAATATATACAAGCTCTAAAAAAAATGAAAAAATACAAACTGCCAATTACGTAATGGAGTGAGACAAGGTGAGGGTCAACTACGATAGTTGCCGGGACTATGATCATCATCAGCAGCATTAAAAAGGGAAAGGAATAAAATGCACATTTGCACTACACGCATTGACACAATTCCCTTCTCACCCCAAAACCCAAAACTCTAACCCCCCCACGACACGGGACAAAATAATCCAAATAGACAGAAAAAACAAACAGATAACTTAAAAAAAAAAACAAAGATAAAAGAGTAAAAGAGTAAAAAAGTAAAAAAAAAAAAAAAATGCTGAGTCAGCAGCAACAAAGAGCGCGACGTCGGTGTGAAGGCACTGCCATGGGCGCTATCGTACTCGATCTCCGCCCTGGCCTCGGCATCGGCCCTTTTACCCTCGGTAACTAACTTTTTTACCCTCATCATTATTCAGTTATTTTTTGGGGTGCGTAATTTAATTGATTGATTGATTGGGTGGTTGTTTTTTTTATCATGTAGGGATGCCGATTTGTGAAACGTTTGCCCAAATTGAACAGCAACCCAATATTTATGACGTCGTCCACGTCAAGTATTTTGATGAGGTTTGGATACAATTTTGACTTAAAATTAGACGTGGTTGCAAATTGAGTTAAAGTGGTTACCTTTTGTTGGCACGGGAATTAAAGTGATCAGTTTAAGCCAAAAAGTGAAAAGTTTGAGACCGTCTTAATTTTAAATTAAAATTAGACGGTTTTATACAAGACTTTCTAACAAGAGGTTGTGGACTTGAGGGTTCGATTTCTTATTTGCGCCTTTTTGCGCTTGTTCTAAACCAGAAAACAAAAAAAAAAAAAATGTATTTTGTTGTACTGAAATAGTGAAATATGAGTGGTTTATTGCCAAAATTTTTTGTTGATCGTCTGATCGGAACATGTGGATATGAGTATTTGATTGTAGGATTATGAATTAAATGGCGATTGTGTGATACAGCTCCTTGTTACATAACCGCCAAAACGACAGTGGTTGTTACTGTTTTAGGATGTATGGACAACAGGACATACTCACTTTATTGAAATAGAAGTCAGTTATCGTTGTCACTGCGAAATTTGTTCCTTTTTATGGCTAGGAAATGTTAATTTTTCAACTCAATGTTGGTTCAGTCGTATATTAGATTGCAATTGTTTCTGTAGTCATAAGCCAATTGTGTGGCTGAGCTCATTAGGGTTTGTTGTAACTGCAGGAACCGTTAAAGCTTGACATTGTGATTAGCTTTCCGGATCATGGGTTTCATCTTCGCTTTGATCCTTGGTCTCAGGTTTGATTCTCACTCACGTTATTGAGTGTTCGATAGTTACTAAATGGAGTCTGGAATGTTTTTTTGACGCAAATTTAGTCAAAAATGTTACAAGGGGGCACTTTTATGGAATTCCTTTCACATTTGCTGCTTAGTTTTATCGAGAATGCTTCTTTGAGGGGGGGGGGGTGATTGTGGGATGAGTTTGGTGTAGACTGCGAGAAATTCGTTGGTTTCCATTTCAACTATACATCTGTTACCCGTATGTGTTTTCTTAATTAAAAATTTCCTTTGTTCATTAGAGGCTGCGGCTTATTGAAATTTACGACGTTAAAAGACTTCAGATGCGGTATGCTACCTCTTTGATTGGGTGAGTGCTCGTCAATTTCTGTCACTTCGTCTATTCTTGTCTACGCCATTTGGTTATTGTCCTTCTTTTCTACACTATTTGCTTATTGTGTTTTTCTGCTTTCAGAGGATCAACCACGCTTGCTACATTTGTAGCTGTATATCAGCTTTTTGGCCCCACGTATCCAGGGACTTATGACAAAGATAGAGGCGTTTATTATCTGTTTTATCCAGTAGGTGTTATGGAAAATCATAATTGTTTTCTGATTCGTCCACCAGTTGATATCATGTTCTGAGTTGTTTCTTGTTCTGATAATGAAGGGATTGTCGTTCGCTTTTCCGATTCCGGCTCAGTATACAGATTGCTGCAATGATAGAGAAGGTAACTTGCTTTTTGTAACAACTGTTGTTGAATATGTAGTTGTACTTTCACATTCGTACTTGTTCTTACAATTTTCGCTGGTTTCATCAGCGGAATTGCCTCTGGAGTTTCCTGATGGCACTACTCCTGTTACTTGCCGTGTCAGTATTTATGATAGTTCTATGGGGAAAAAGGTTGGAGTTGGGTCACTAATGGACAAGGCTAGTGTTCCTCCTTTGCCTGGTGGTAGTCTCTACATGGAAGAGGTGCATGTCAAGGTTTGACTCCGACTTAGTTATTCATGCATCTACTGTAGGTTACAAACTTACAATAGGTTGTTTTATTGGACTCTATATGTTCCGTTGTTTGTGCCTGCTGTCTGCTCATTCCCCAAGTGATCTATAATTGGCACTTAGAGAGTCATAATCTAGCATTGTGTTTGACTATCCATTCTCGTTCTATCTAGTCTTACCTTTTCCAGATGACTTTGTGGAAAAGGTCCTCCATCAGAGTTTTAATCTGGTTTACTGTGTGTATTGTTTAGTTGGGAGAAGAATTGTGGTTTTCAACTGGCGGTCAGCATATACCTTTTGGTGCTTCTCCGCAGGTATCTTTCTCCCTTGCTCGCTCCTTACATGCTGAATATTTTAAAAATTTCATCTTTTGTGTTTGCCTGGAACTTGAGGCTTGAAGGGAAGTGGTTTTACCTTGTCCATTCGGTTTGCTGTGATGACCTAACTAATGGGTCATTGTCAGTACGACTTCATATCGCCCTCTTGATACAGTGCATGTTAGATTAACCTTTTTTGACTTTTGAGGTAAAAGAGAAGGGTTATATCCAATGCACCACTCATACATGGTATATTTGTGTCGTATTCATGTAGAGCATGTCAGCATGGTTAGCGTTATTTGTTTTGGCATCAGGCATCAGCACTTTGTTTATGAAAAATTTGAGTTGTGTTTCTCTATAATAGGCCATAGAGCTACTTTGCTGTCTAAATGTATGTATAATTAAGTTCTAATAATCTATTGGCTATCTGCAGGATATTTGGACTGAATTAGGCCGTCCATGTGGGATACATCAGAAGCAGGTATTCATTAGTCTGCACTCTCTTGTTCCTGTTATATACTTCTCAGAAAGACTGTCTCAATGTTGGTGTGGTAGGAAAATAGAACCTGATTTGGGAACACCGTGATATATAAGCAGCAGTTATATCCTGATGAAAGGAGTTTATACTCTCTCTGAGTTGTTCCTTCACTCTTACTCTAAAAGGGAAAAATAAAACAGTAGCACATTTTTGCTCTTTTAATTTGTGACTTATGTCCATTCAGCTTGTTAGGGTTCTTCAAGTCTCATCATTGAATTTTGCTGAACTTTACTCTGAAACTGTTGTATTTCCGTTTCGTTCTAGATTTTTCTTGGTCTTCCGTTTCCTCCTGCTTTAGCTAGCTCTTAGTATACAAGGCGGCTGATGATCATGCCGGGTACTTGTCCAAGAATTGGAATAAAAGTTTTTTCATCCAACGGCAAATGAATTGAAATGGATTTCTCAATTTATAATTTTATTCGAGGAAGAACTGGAACCGAGAGTTAACTTATTTGAAAGCGTCCATTAATTATGAGGGGCCTGGTCTTAGAAAAGGGTTTCTTATAAGCCTTAATTTCGATGTTATGCAAGAGGACTTTTTGTCCTCAAATTTGTATTCTGTTTAAGTGATTAGTGAAATTTTTTCTGTAATAAAAAATAAGAATACTAGAAAGGGTTATTATTTTGGGTATTAATGTTCTGAATGAAATGCTTCATTCAGTCCTCTACTTCTTAGTTATCAGGTAGTATGTCACTCTTGGGTCCAGAAAATATTATGCCAGATTTCGTGACCACTTTACTCTAGGTATGTCGGCTTCCTCTTTTGTAATCTGTTTTGCCTCTGCCCCCTTCCTGAAGTTTGAACATCACCTTTTCTCACCAGTCACCATCATTCTTCTTCCCTTATTTCTTTCCTGGGCTTTCAGCTTACTGTTACAACCACAGCCTTCGTGCTGTTGCCTGATCATCCTTTGCTGGTGTTAGTCTATCATCCTTTACTGTTCCGTCTCTCTCTTGTGCTGCAAGTTCTTTCTCTCCTCTGCAAAATCACATTACTGGGCAGAGCACTGTTTACAGGCTCTCGTCAGATCTCAGTTGTACTTTAGACAGCCACTCCATTCACCTCTTCCTCCTTTATTTGTCCTTTTTCCTTTTTTTTTTCAATGTACATTACAATTTTTGCAAATGAACATGATGAGAATACTCAATAACCAAGCTTGGTTATATATGAAACTTTAAGGGAGCATATATTATTGGCTATCCTCCTATTGGGTAGCTTGGGAAAGGCTTAATCCAGTTAGGGTGTAACGGGGAGAATCTTCAACTGCTCATACGGTCATACCATGTAATAATATATTTGTGAAAACTTGGGACATTTTCGTGTGTCCCCTTGCTTATACCCTTGGTTTTCTTTTTTTCTTTTGTTTGGTAGTTGTTCACGGTGGTTGATGTTTAAGATTTGTGGCAAACTAGACCCTTAAACATACCTTTCCTTTGGAGTGCTGAATAGTCTGGTGCTTGTATTGGTTCTGCAGGTTGACCAAATGGTGATTCACTCTGCCTCAGATCCACGCCCGCGGTCAACCCTATGTGGAGATTACTTTTACAATTACTTCACACGAGGCTTTGATATATTATTTGATGGGCAGGTGTGCTTTTTTTAAAAATTTTGGTCTCTGGTTTGCTTTTTGTTCGTGTATGGTGAGCTCACGTTTCTTAGACTGGTTATCAAATTACAGACACATAAGGTCAAGAAGTTTGTTCTGCACACAAACTATCCCGGGCATTCTGATTTTAACTCATATATAAAGTGCAACTTTGTCATCCATTGCTCTGACTGTAAGTGTCACTAATTTCTTTTTTACCTAAATTTAAATTTAATATCGGAAATGCAAACTTATATGACTTTTCTGTTGCTCACAGTTGAGGGATCTTTTCCGGGTGAAAGCAGTGCAAAGAATTGCATTACTCCAAGCACTAAATGGGAACAGGTGAAGGTAATGTTTTACACTGGAGACCTTTTTTTATTTGGGGGGGGGCAGCCTTTGCGCTGACGAATCTGAATCGGATAACTGTCTCAATTCTTTATGACATACTTTCGAATGGTGTATATCATTTTCAATAAAAGTTGCGTGGTTTTGAGCAGGTAAGCTCTAATTTTATGGTATAAGGAAATGGTGATTTATTTGCTTACATTCTAAATGAGGAAGCAAGACCCATAATGAAATATGGTCATTTTACCTATTATTTCTATTTGCTTTTTCTCTAGTTCCTTGCACTTCTCATCATTATTTTTACATTTCCAGAGTGATTTTTACACTCCTCTTTGTGATTCACATTTCTGAATGCTCCTCTCACACAGAGGAGTGTAAAAGTTAACAACAGTGTAGCAACCAGCTGTGTGAAGTCCTTCAGGATGCCCTGACATGTTTCTACTTTATTTTACACTTGTGGATTCTGAAAGTGTAGAATTTTCTGTCCTCCAGGAAATTCTTGGGGATTGTGGTCGCGCTGCTATCCAAACTCAGGGTTCTACGAACAATCCTTTTGGATCGACTTTTGTGTATGGTTATCAAAATGTTGCATTTGAGGTGGGTAACAGTGCTTGTATCTGCGATTTATTCGCTTTTGCTTGTCGTTGATAATTTTATGTGTTCTACAACTCTATTTGCATGTTAGTCTACCCCAAATTCTTTTGAGATTAAGGCTTTGTTGTTGTTCAATTCTATTTGCAGGTTATGAAGAATGGTTATATCGCCACTGTGACTCTGTTCCAGTCGTGATAGAAGGTATGTTTGCATCTTCAATTGTCCCCATGATTTTTGGTATCACCTGTAATTCTTTGCCCTTTTTCAATTACCATACTTTGATTTTCCTTTGATGTGGTATGTGTAGTTTTTTCAATTACAGTGGTTAGATTTATTGTAGAATACATTTGTGATCAGAGGTGTACTGTTGTTGGATTATACTAGTTACAGTATTGACTGGTGCTCTCCTCTTGGTTCCCGCTTGTTGGAATTTGGTGTTGTGGCCTGTGGGTTTCCCTGACACATCTTTAACTGTTAAAAGTTACATACCTTGGAGCTTGGAAGTTGTAACCTTTTTAAATATTTCTGACCGGACAATTATCATAACCAGAGTGCTGTAACAGAACTTATGTTTATGACAGCCCAAGTTGAAGAAATTAGGTACAGGCGTACAACACGCAGATCATATTATGCATTTCCCGCCCTTACTAGTTACTGCTACTGTTCCTGGGCAACTGGCACTGTTTTCGTTTCCAGTGTTTTAATTTAATGGGTCAATATAATTTTTGCAGGAAGGCGTCACAGTGAACTGGCTAATAACAGCTTGGCTCTGGTTTAAAAGCCGGATAGCAAATGTACAGTTACATGATATGATGTACAGTAAACTCACAGTGACTAAATCTAATAGAACAATATCTGTTCAAGCGTTTGTAAATAGGGCATAGAACGCATCTCACAGCTCTCTGGCACTCTAGCTCTTGCTGTAGCTTGTGATGGCTGATTTGTGTTCATTGCTTCCCGTTTCAGAATTTAACATTCTGATGTATAGAGCTATCAAATAATTTCCTTCAGGTACAATATATATTATTCCTTATATTTAGTTGTACCAATGCGATTGTGACTTCTTTAAATTGTCTTTAGTCATCGGCATTTTGATTGTTAATTTGTAAGAAGTCATTGAGATTATCTGGTTGCACGTTGCTTAATGCTTACTCCGTAATTGCTTATGATATGAGGAGCATAAACAGTACAACTAATATCTGCGGGCCAAATTGACAAGATACATGGTTATAGACTCTTTATGTTTCTCTTTGGGGACTTTCTTCGTTTTCGTTATGGCAACTGGGATGGGTTCAGATTATCGTGTTCTTGAGCCAATTGTAGCCGTCGATGAAATCAAGGGAAATGAAAGGTTGAGCTTCTTGTGGTGTCAGCTCCCTTGACCAAGATACCCTCTTCCCATGATCAGCTCCTGGTCCCGAACACTTGTACTGCCCAAAAAACACCGTCCTGCACATTTGAACCAATGACATCAAACACTTCGCATGCTACTTTATCTACCGAACTGCTATATAAACACAAATCTATCATGTTATATCCATTCACTTAAAGGGGGAAAATTTCATGTTATGTCCATTTCCTAAGAATTTAGGTCTCTCTAGCTAGAAGAGGATAATCTATTTCTCGTCTAAAGCGCCTTTCTGAAGTTGTAGATTACTACTGAAAGCTTCAGACTCCTGGAAGAGGATATTCGTTTCAAAAAGTGCGTCAGTTTTCAAAATACTCCTGTCATGAAGTTCAAAATTATCACAATAACAGCGAGTGAGAGACATACATATCTCTGTTCTTGTCGCCCCAATCATACCATCCTCCGGGGGTGATAATCTTGTCCATGTAAGTGTAAGCAAACACCACTCTTGAGAAGGTTCCCCAAGCCCTGCCAAGGTAGAGAACGCCTGAACCAGTAATCTTACAGTTTACAAAAGAAAACCCTGTTTCTTCCAGGAAGCTGTCCCTCTTTTGGGCTGTAAGGGCTCCGTAAGTGTTGGTTACAGCATGCAAATGGCAGCCATCGTAGAGAGAGAGGCCGTTACCAAACACAAAATCCACCGAGCCCTGGATGTAACAGTCTTTGAAGTAATGCCTCCCAAGGTGATCATACAGCGTGTCCTGCGAGCCTATAAATTTGCACCCTAAAAATGCTGCTTTATCCGCCGAGATTCTGAGTGCTACAGCTTGTTTCCCTAGAGCGCCCGATGGTGGTGATGGCGCTATGTTCTGTTATAACAAATAGATCAGAGAGGCACGATAAAAACAAAATTAGCCAATGAAATCTAGTGCTATCATTATCTTTAGTCTGTGTGTCAAATTACCTCCTATCACGACAGGATGCATTTTCAGAGAAGTTATCTTGAAAGGAATGTGTACTGTTGTAGTGAAAACATCAAGATACCTAGGATATAGGACCACAAGTCTAGCGCTACCTACAGTGGTACGTAGTAGGCTGGTAGCTGAAACATCAATCCATTAGTATTGGTCTAGATCAGGAAGTCTTGGAAAATACTCTAGGTAGATTAAGAACAATTTTTTCATTCGACTGAATCGTCAAACATGTCAGTCCATTTGACCAGTCTCAATGTTTTCAATAGTCCAGTTGGTTGCGAGTACTTAAACTTAGTCTAAGGGTACAGTGGGTAACAGAAGCAGAAACTTTTCTTTGGCTCTAATCGTGGACGGTAAAGGTAGTTTCTTGTGGAATATATTCATACAGAACCTCACGGCCGCTATCAGTTTCATAAAGGCTAATTAATTTTGAGGGCTCTACTACACTTTTCATTAGCATGTTTCATATGGTAAGCCTTTTATGTCAGAAAATTGCTGACCTTGAAAGTGATATTCTTAGCAATGAAGTAGGCAGAATCGACAGCAAAAGTTGCAGAGCCATAAGTCCCTAATGGCTGCCCCTTCTGCCCCAGCCTGTCTGCTGTGTCATCCCACTCAATTATGGTATTATCTGCCCCTGCACCTTTGATTGTTATATAGGCCAAAGTTGCAGGTATCTCCACTTTTTCCCTAAGAATATGCATTAAATTCTACCATCAGTAACATCGCATTTCTAAATCAGTTATGTAAGCAAAATTAACGAATCAATACAGAAGACCTTACCATTAGTCTCACACGTGCAATTCTAGATAGGGTATGATTTATCGAAGGCAGTGTTTACTAATGCCAAGGCGACTAGCAAAATAAACAACTAACTACAATTACGGCCTGACAATAATAACTTGCGCCAGCCTTACCCTTCTGGAGAAATATTTCTAGTTCTATGATTGAATTCGATCAAATAATGACTCTTTCAATTCTGTTGAGAACTGACATATGTAAAGGGGGTTTCTCGGAACTTACCGGTATGTACCAGGACCGATAGAGATAACCACACGACACTGGTTAGTAATTGGCAATGAACTGAGAGCCTTCTGTATGCTAAGAAAATGCCCTTTAGATGGTTTTGAGCTTTTCTTCACTTTGATGGTTTTGCAAGGCTTTAACTTTGTTTTCTGTTTTCGGGATGACCAAGGGTGCTTGTGAACCCTTGATCCTATATGGTTAACCCATTTTAGGTACTCTCTCTCGACAATTCTTGACTCCTTGGCCTTGCTGGATACATTTTGGTTAGTATGAACCAAGGAAGAATATATACATTGGAAAAATGAAACTAGCACCAGTAGTCTAACTATCATATTCGAGTTCTTCCCACACATGTTCTCAGGAAGAGCTTTTAGTGTACTGAGAAAATATGTCTTTTCACAAGCGTATGGGGATGGGAATTTAAGCGTAAGTTTTGAAAAATATTGATCCTACGTAGAGTACAAAAGGCAGAAGTGCTAGAAGGGAGGAAATTATGATCAAGTGGAGTCAGCTCCCGTGCAATGATCTCCATCTAGCCAATAAAACCATGGACCTACAAATATTGACTTTCAGAAAATTGTTTGGTTCTGCATTGCGTCTATTTAGTGTCTACTTTTCACCTTGCTAGTTTTGCAAAATGCTGCAAGAAAACAATTCATTTAGTTTACCATATTCTTGGTCTTGTAAGAATAATTAGATGTATGCAACCTTATTTCTACAAAAATAGATAGTACGTACAGATTCTTGACAGAGAATTTATATATTTGTAGTATTCTTGTGCAAATAATTCGAACTCAGAAGTTTTACAGATTCTTATTAAATCTTGTATGATTCATTTAGCTGCTCTAACCTTTGTCATAGCTTCTGCTACACTGGTGATGGAATGTTTACTATTTTCTTGTAACAACTACAACTTAATGACTAAATATTTGCCTTCATGGCAAACAACCAAGAATCATTATGGGGAGATGGTTTCAGTGATTACTAAAACGTAAATGCATGATAGTTAACAGATTGGCCAAAAATATTTTGTTAAACTATTGTTCACATGAGACATACTATGTGAATATGTGATGTTGAGTATTGATAAGTTGATAACACTGTATGGCTAGGATCCCAAAGAAAATTGTCTTCTATTGTTAGAATCCACACGTGATACTTTGCAGGGACATGTTATATGTGGTTGTGGTACTGGCTGCCTAGTACCGTGGTTGAAAGCGGAAATCATATGATGTGGTTTGACAACACAGCCAAGCAACAAGGTATGGCACTCTTTAAATGGTTTTAACTTGCTCACTGGACTATAGTAACAGAAAATGGTTATGGGGCGCAGCAAGAAAGAACAAAGGAAACGGGTGGAAAATAATCACCATTTTGGTTTTCTCATAATGCATCACGGTCATGACTCATGATGGCATATGCTCCTTCAGTTTTATACAGAATGATGGCACCAGAAGAAAATTGCTTCTAGAGTTCTAGTAGCTGTAAACGAAGTGAAGGCCTGCTTTCTAGTTGATTGGTCATATATAGCAGTGCCTGGAGTTAAAAGAAAAATGATTCATCCTGTTGCTTTCCGTGAACAAGAATATAGAACTGGAACAGTGTCTAGTGTGCTTTGCAGTTGTCAGTCTTCAACTTGTACTAAGTGTGAATGTCATGTTTGTGCATATATGCTTAGCTAGTTGTAAGTAATGTACCAATTAATGTAATTAGTCCCAAAAAAAAAGCATGAAGGAAAAGGCAAAAAATGTTATTAATACCAGCAACAGTTTTGAGTCACAGACGAATAGTAGGATCTGCTTGCAGCAGCAATATACTTGAATCAGCATATTAGACATAGAAACATGTTGGCATCCAGAGAATGAGCCAGCTTAATCGTATCAGATGGCTACTTTCAAGATGTTAATTTGTTTTTTTTTTTGGTAAGTTCAAGATGTTAATTTGTTGAAGCTTTGTTTTACTCCAATTGATGGACATTTTTGTCTGCCAGGCAAAGGATTAACAAGATTGGTGTCTAAAAGATGTGTTTACTTGTACATTTCATTGATATCCTGCCAGCAGTAACGGGACTGTGTGTTATAATTTTTTGAACTCGACTGTGTGTTATAATTGGTTAAGCATGCTAGCCATATTACTCAAAGCAGTAAACTATACATCTGAAAATCTTGTAAAGCATAAATAAGGTTGCCATATACATAGAACTATAGAAAAAAACAAGTCTAAATGCTCAAAGTTCAGTTTTTAGAAAGAAGGTAGAAGATCCCACATCGATGGAAAAATTTTCTTTCTCGTGATATAAATATGCCATTCAGCGCCTGTAAATTGCTGAGCTCGGTAGCGTGGGCTTGTCACCCAAGTGGGAGCATTATTGTGATGGAACACGGGCTGTGGTTGACTAGGCCGGTTTGGTTCAGGCTGTATTCTGGCTCGCCCTCTCCAAGTTGGGAGTTGGGCCATGTGGAGGGGACCGCGTGAGGCTGGTTTCACAGAGCAACGAATACTTCCCGCTCTTGTCAGTGGAAGGATAACGGGCCGGTGCCTCCCAAGCCCACTTGTGCCTAGCCTGCTGAGTTCTACGTTGGACCATCACTTTTTGTTTTCTTTCTTTTTTCTCTCCCCTGTGTCTTTACACTATAGAGCATTAGTGCTATACTGCTATAACGTGCAAATCAAAGCAGTCCAAATGGAGTATACTCATCAACTACCAAAAACTTAACTCCTGTGATTGCCGGCTTTGTCATGTATGAGTAGATTATTAACTGCAGGTCTACAGCTTATTTTTTGGCACCAAACAAATTGAACAATGTTGGTTTATATTTGCTCCAGGCTTGTTAATTCATTATGTAAACATGTAATCATTATTGCTCCTCTTATTTCATAGACTGCTAATGAATAGTATTCATTCATATACTCCGTATCAGGAAGCGATGTCATAGCTGTGTTAGACAGAAAGTTAGTACAAAGAGAAAGATTATAACTGTAGTGCTAAGTTTTTAGTCAACATCTTCCGTTGTAGTCTAGGTGGTTAGGATACTCGGCTCTCACCCGAGAGACCCGGGTTCAAGTCCCGGCAACGGAATTTTTTAATTTTTTGGAGATACGAAATTAGTAGTTGACTGGGCAAATTTTTTGGGCATTAAGGTTTGTTGTTGCAACTCAATGCCAACCTCTGCTTATTTTTTGATTGAAAATGTTGACATGTTACATCGGTTTTATACTTTCATTCATTACGTGAATCTGGCTCAGTCGAGTCTTTGCTAAAAAAACACGCACACTTAGGTAACCATACGAATTTGCTCCTGCATGATCTATTATGGGAGTACCAATCTGTTTCAACCATTTCGCAGGACTTGCCGAAGTTTGCTACTGCATGATCTAGTATGGAAATACTAATCTGTTTCAATTATTTTGCAGAATCTTCCTACTCTCACAATAATCTACACTTTGTCATGAGTACAGTTGTCCTCATCAGAACAACGTGCAAATCAAAACCCTGACCTGTTAGTCTAATTGTCTGAGGTGTCAATAAGGCAAAATACACCAATGTGTTCACCACTAGAAAACTTCAATCAGAAACTCGTCACAAGTAGTACATTATTAATTTATAATCTTGGTTCACAAATGGCACTATTTTAACATATTACATTGAAGATAATTGAATAATGTATACATAGTAGTACAGCACACAGCCTGAAACACCAAGTTCCGGGTAAATTAGTCATGCTCATGCGAAACAGTCTCTGGCTGAAATCTCATGGTTACTTGGTTAGGCAATGCCATAACCAAATTGCAGTAGAAGATGCTGATGGATATTATTTTCATTCCTTGAATTGCCATTCTCTGCGGCACATAGGACAATGAGCTTGAGAAGTTTGTGAATTCACCCACTTCAAAATGCAATGTAGATGGAAAGCGTGGTTGCACTGTCCCCACACTGCAAGAAAATCATCATTAGTGTTTAACCAAACTCAATACTACATAGACAATTTACAAATCTGCACAAAAGTGTTAAACAAAGCACTTCCTTCGTCCCAGACCTATAATCCTTTTGCAGTGCACATCAGCATCCAACAGCACACCAGCAATAAGCCACTAAAAGGTTGGTTTGTAGAAATAAATGTTAGACCAATAAAGGGGCTCATAATGTGGGCCACGTGACAGTTAATACTGGTTTTAGGGATTGGTCTAATTTGAAAGTGTTGTAGGAAAGACTAAAGAATGAACTCAAAGAAGTAGAGAACAACTTCACAATATTGCAGAAGAGTAGTAGACGAGCGGAAGATTATACGACCCTTGTGAACAAATTCCTTTCCTTGAAAACACCTGGGAAATCCATGACCATTAAATTTCGAAACTGTTACCAATACTAAAGCTATCCTCTCAATCAAAATTTTCATTTCTCAGTCACTTTCACACTTAGCTACAGCCCAAATTTATGACATATTCATCTTTTAGCATAAGTGGTGTTGTTTTGCACATTAAACAGATCCTTTTTTGTTTCATAGCATATACGACAGATCCTGAGAGTAGCGGAAAATCACTTGGTGCCCTTGCCCCTATCAGCATGATTGTCAGGTTTCAAAGCTCAAAATTAGAAGAATCAGAATCATCACTCTGCTACTCCTATGCTATTATGGAGTATCAGTTGACCCAAATAAGAAATGTCTCCACGAAATCTTCAGAACTAAAAGGACATCTATTAACCTTAGTTCATATAAGTTATAACAATTCAATTACAGAGCAAAATCTAGCCCACAAACATATTCGAGTTCTCTAGTTTCAACTTTAGATTCCATTTATGAGCATTTGCAGTCATCACATCAATGTGGTAGTCTAAGCACAAGAGGATGTTCTACGATCTCAGTACTCTGAAGTAAAGCACCTGAACCCTATAAGCTAAATAAAAAAGAAAAAATAATAAATCAAATAGCCTTCTAAAGTGGGAACAAACAATGATTGTCATACCTACAAGACAATGAGCCATTCAAGAACCCCTGTCTCATCACAAACAAACCGACATTAGAACATTGTTTTGTTATGTTTTGTTTTCTACATGGTCTATTGATAACAGCCTCACTGCTAATACTCATACATTAGTTAGGTGTAAGGTTAAAGGGTGTGTATAGGTTGGACCTCCCTAGACCCGGCGGGACCATATTGGGTTGTTATTATTTGTTTCTAATCCTTTGTCTATTCCATTTTTGCTGAGTTTGAGAACCACATCATAAGTAGTAAACATAGCATTAACCCAATGGCCCTCATGAGGTTTCAACAACATTATTTACATTTTGAACACGCACATGAACATTGAGCACATCCTTACCCCTGCAATTTTTAATAGCCTGCTTAATCCTTAGTTTTTTTGCATACAGACCCTTCAGAAAAGAAGGGACACCTACCCTCCAGAAAATTAATACAAATCGTCAACCAGACCACGCCCTGCAGAATTCTTCATATAAGTCATCAACCATTCGATATTTGTTCATATGTGTTCTCTTAGCAGACCACACAAAATAACAGAGCAATGCACTGATACTAAAAGCAATACTAATTTCTTCTATTCTTAGTTTTCAAAAATTGAGGAAAATGGGTCACATACTCAATGGACAGTCATCACCAGGAAGTTTGCAATCAGGACAGCAACCATCAAAGGCCATTCGACATATACCGCATGTTTCATCATGGGCATCCCAAGTCCACGAAGCAACAGCATGCCATTGTAAAATCTTAACTTTCATCTTCTTCCCTAGAAAATTCAACTAAGACAAAAGCCACAACAATCACAACTTACACTATTGACATGTTAAACATAAGTGATCATGCACAAGAGTTAACATATCGTCCTTTCCATTTTCCATCAAGTTGGTTTGGTACACCCAGCTATACATAAAACCAGGAAGTCTTGTATGAGAGCGTCTAATTTCAACTTAAAATTACACGATCTTAAAGTGGTCACTTTTATTACAGTATAAATAAAAAGTGACCACTTCAACTAAATTTGTGACGACCCATCTCTTTTAATTTGTGAATTTCTATACTGAACAAAGTTAATCGAAATGTGTGGAGGTGTCTCGACACACGGGTGCATCTACTATCTAGGATTTTATCCAATTGGTGAGGTAACTCGTATTCTCTGACTAGTCCTTCTACTGGTTCATGTTAGCCGACCCCAATTAATTGGCGATTAAGGCTTCTGGTGAAAACATGCAATTGAATCAGAAAAATCTCCTACTCACTAACCTCTATAGCTCTACTTATCAGCGACTTTGTGCGCACATTTCAGACCAACAAAAAATATAATTTTCATCATATATCTATCTATGTAGGACAGAAACAGATAAAATTAGTTGTGAACAGCAGATTAATAAAATCACAAGCATTTCAAACAATAAAAATTTCCTAATAATTTCACATAATTTAGATCAAATTAAAGCTGGTAATCAAAAGGGTATTGAGGAATTACCTTTTTAGGAAATGGGTACAACAGTAATTATCAATTGTAGTGAAGTGTTTTGCTGTTCGAAATTTTAGGGTTTTGAGTTGGGGTTTTTATGAAACATGGTTTTGGCGCCAAGTCTAGCCCAAATGGAAATTGATGAATTAGAGATTAAGGATTCACTTTGATTTAAGACAGCTTTAATAATTGGATTTTTTGTTAAAACATAACTTTAATTTTTTTTTCTGAGTAACTACCTTCTAATAACATTTGATTTTTTTACCCCAAACTACCCTAAGTTTGGGGTAAGAGAGCTCTGACCACTCGAGCTACGTACTTCATTTTTTAACTCCTTGTGAAATTGGCCAAGTATGTCTCAAATCCTCAAACCTACCAATATATCTGGTCGATTGTTGAACCTTATTTCCAATATATTCAATTTTTGCACCTAACAAGTAACAATGATGTAGGTTAATTTTTAAACTTAAATAGCCAGGGGAGGGTGTGATAAGGGCCCTCTTGTTGGATCAACAACATGAAATTCATCAAAGCATATATAGTACTTTGTGTATATCAAAGAAGTAACTAGGTTGCCATGAGATCGACTAACTTGATTAGTCATTAAAACCATCTATCCAAAAAAAGAAAAGGAAAAATTGATGGGAATAATTCGAAGTTTGGGCGGTTCTTTTTTGATAGTCCCAACTTTGGATTATTCCTAGATAATCCCAACTTTGGGTCATTTTTTCATCTAATGGTCCCGAAAAACCGAACCTACTTGCCCAACCTCTTTTTCCCCCCAAACCACCCCTAGCCACCCCTAGCCACCTCTTACACCCTCCAAACCTCCCATAACCACCAAAACTCATCCTTAACTCCCAAATCATACCAGTCCTATCCCTCTTCTTCATCATGAACTCCTTCCCATTCCTTTACCTTCTTAAGTATCTGCCGCATATTACACAAAATTAGGTAGAAACTCAAGCTTCCTTCCATACCCTCTTCAACACCATCTTCAACCAAACCTTACCTTTTTCTCTCTCCTTCCTTACTATCCCAAGAGCAACATGAAACAATAAGAAGCTACAAAAAATGTCGTCACAAACATAAATCAAACCTATTGCCCAAACATACATCACCATTTCTCCAACATATCGTCTTTATAAATTAAACAAAAACTAAGTTTTCGCCCAGAATTTTGAGCTAAAAAGATCAATATATAGAAATTCAATGTAAGCAAGATATATGATGCATTTGTTAACAAGATTCTCCTGCCTAATATGAGGTTTGTAAGAGGGGCCGATATGGAGGAAGGGTAAGGTGAGGCAAAGAAAATATAAAGGTGGCAGGGAAAAGAAGAGGTAGCATGAAAAAGGGCGCATGATGGAGATACATCAATGAAGGCGTGAGGGAGGGCAGATTAATGGAGTGATTGGGTTGTATATTAATGGTGGTTTGGGGGATTGAAGGGGATGGAGTGGGGTGAGTGTAACTGTGAAGAGTAAGAAATGAAGGTGTTGCAAGATGAAGGAGATGAGTGGCTAGGGGGTGGTTAGGGGGGAAAAGGAGCTTCGACACTTAGCTTCGGAATTTCCGGACCACCAAGAGAAATTGAGACCCAAAGTTGGGATTATTTAGGAATAATCCAAAGTTGAGACTATTAAAAAAGAACCGCCCAAACTTCGGATTATTCCCATCAATTTTTCCAAAAAAAAACTAGTTTTTACATAAAGTGAGTTTTAAACTTTTGTTGGAGTCAAACAAAACTCCAAAAAGAAGAAATTCCGTTGCCGGGACTTGAACCCGGGTCTCTCGGGTGAGAGCCGAGTATCCTAACCACCTAGACTACAACGGATTGTTGATACCAAATCCTATCTTTAGATATTTATTAACCTTACTTTCCTACATTTTTGTTTGCTATCCTTTAAGCAACTCAGCAGAAACAATAAAGTAGACAGCAGCATTGTAAGAAAATGGTGAAGACCAATAATAATCAGTAGCGCATATCTTCCTCTTCTAACGAAAGGTATATTACCCTGCTTTCTCTCTCTCTCTTTCGTGCTATTTTTACCCAGTACCAATATTCATCATATATTAGCATACATTTTACACAATTTTGTTGCTTTAATAATTTGTTAGTGTTTTCATAATTAACTGCATTGTTCATGTGTTTGTACTAATCTCTCATGTGGGTCGTTCTTAGAATTTTGTTTTAGGGTGTAAAAATGGGGTTTTGGGTGGTGCCTGTCAAATGTTCGACGAAATGCCTCAGTGAAGTGTTTCACTATTAATTATGTTTCTAGTGATTAACTGGCTTGTTCGTCAGGTAGGGTACATGAGCTTGACCATATTTCATATCAGAATGTCTTGTATGAGATTAGACGGTCTTAAAGTAGTCATTTTTTATTTGGTCTGAAATGTGCGTGCAAAGTCGCCGATAAGAATCGAACCTCCAACCTTATGATTGGGATAATAGAGCTCTAACCACTTGAGCTAGTTCTTCTCTTAAAGTAGTCATTTTTTTTGGCTTAAAGTGGTCGCTTTTATTATAGTGTTAATGAAACGTGACTACTTAGGCTCAGTTAGTGACTAGGTCTAGTTTTAAGTTAAAAATTGACTGTCTTTTTCAATGATTTGTGATATAATATATGGTGTGTTGCTTTAAGATGTAAGTTCTGATTGATTATGATGTTACAGGCGTATTTACTTATCTGATTGTACCGAAGGTAGGGGTTTAGCGAGGTTTGACACCAGGGTGTTGCGGATTGGTAAAGATGTCTGTTTCAGGGTTAGCTGCTAGTCCTTCAGGTTATTGTATTCACTTGCCAACTCGAGGGTCTAGAGCGTTGGATGGGCGGGTTTCTGCCCCTTCGCTGGTTAGGATGCCTGCAGCGGGAAGGTTTCTTCGACTTGAAGGGTATTGTTAATTGTCATTTTCATATACGTAGCTTGTTATTTGGTTGTGTGGCTTATTTTTGAGTTTTGTCTTTGTAGAAATTGGTTGAGTCGATGTAGGAACAGAAACTTTCAACAACAGACTCTCTCGGTTAAGTGTGCTATGGATGCTTCATTTGGTGATGCTATGAATAATCAAGGTAATGTTTCCTCTTTTAGAAATTTGACTGGTGAGTGGTTAATCATCCCAAACATGTAATTACTATTATTCTTTAATGTACGACGTTTGTACATTGTGATGCATGTGAATTGACTGTCCTGTGGGTTAGGAGGAAATGTCTTTTTCTTATTATCTCCATTGTATATTAGTAGCTAGGTAACATGGTATGTCCCGTTGCCTACCAGTAAGACTGTAAGAGTGTTTACACCCTCCCTTCTTTCACCATGTAGAGTAGGACATATGTTTATGACTTGATTTTTAAGCCGCTGCCAGAGGAGCCTAGTTGTTGTTCTTGTTGTTTAACGGTTAAACTTCCAGTGTTTGTGGATGATGTTGCTACCTGATAATTGATTTTTGGCATGTGTAAGTTGGATAATCAGTGTAAGTTATACATGATATTATTTATAAACTGAGGAGTTTGCAAATGAGAATAAAATAAGATGAGGGGAATCTTCAGAATTTTCTGACCGCGGAAATCCTCAGCCAAAGGCATCGATCACAACATTTTTTGGTTTGTCTTTAGTACTGTCATGTCTTGACCTGAAGACTTATCTTATCTATGCATCTGTTACTTACCTACATTTGTATTCGGACAAACTAATACTTCTTGCATTTGCATGCTCATTAATGCTCTACTCTTGTCAATATGGTGTCCTAATTAAGCCCTACTTTAGTTCTTAATCGCGACAGACTGCATATTTAGTTCCTCATTGTTGCTTTGTTATTTTTTACTTCATTTCTTTATGCAGATGTCTTTCCTAGAATCAATATTAAAGACCCGTACAAAAGACTTGGTATAAGCAAAGAGGCTTCTGAGGAAGAAATTCAAGCTGCAAGGAACTTCTTAATACAAAGATATGCAGGGCACCAACCTAGTGTAGATGCAATTGAAGCAGCTCATGATAAAATATTTATGCAGCAGTTGCATGAAAGAAAAAGGCCAAAGCTTAACATTGACAAAAAGTTACGGGACGTCACACAGTCTCGTTATGTGCAGGCAGTCATGACCAGGTTCCGCACTCCTGCTGACAACAAATTTATTGTGACGACATCTGTCACATTCTTGGTGCTCGGGGTCCTAACTGTCTTATTTCCCACGGAAGAAGGCCCTACACTGCAGGTTGCCCTTTCTTTAATGGCTACCATATATTTTATATATAGCAGGCTAAAGAGCAAAATTCGAGCTTCACTCTATGGGTATGTGCCATTTTATCTGCTCTTATGCTTTAAAGTTCAAACCTCTCCATACACCTTTTTAGTTTCTAGGATCAGCAATTGTACTATCTGCCCTCTATCATCATTTGTCTAGCTTTTAAACTTTTTGTTTTCGAAATAAAACCTTCTTAAAAGTTATTTTAACCGAAACTTTTTGTTAAGCATTTTTTTCTAACCTCTGATCGGAATTGGACCAATTAAGTTGTCTTTCCGACTATTATGGTAGTGTCTTTTTGTTGATTGTCTTCTAAGTTCTTCGAGTCCAGAGATCATGACAGTTAGAAGAGCAAATACATTAAATTTCTTTTGGGGTAAAAATCTCTTCAGATGAAGCTATTATAGCCAAAGGGTGATCTGCCTAGAGCAGTGCTTGTCTTAACAAGTTAACGGCCTGTACATGAGTGAAAAACTATTTCACGCTTGCAGCAACCATCACTAGCAGCCCAGTGTTCCCAACGCATCTTTCTTCTTGACTTTAATTATCATTTTCACTGACATAATATCTGAGCCCTTGCTTTCTTCTTGACTTTGAATTGTTGGCTACAGCGGTAGGACACTGAGTTGACATCTCTCTAGCTCCTGCTTTGCCGCCCTTCTTTCTTGTTATTCTTACACTTTTGAATTAAGTTATGGCACTGTATTCTCCCGATGCTGTCATTGTTGGAGTACTGTACCTTAATTGTGATTTGAAAACATAATTGAGCTGATGTTTGTAAATTGTCTAGAACATTGTAAAATTTCTCAGATTGGATATCGTAAACTTGCTGCAGTAGAATGACTTTTGATTGATGAAAAATGCTCACTGTGGGTGCAGGGCTGGAGCTTTCATTACCTCGTGGCTCTTGGGTACCTTTCTGATGGTATCCGTCATTCCACCTCTACTAAAAGGCCCACGAAGTTTCGAAGTAACAACATCTTTGATAACCTATGTGCTTCTATGGGTGGCTTCTACATATCTAAAGTAGACTGTCCTAAAAGTTACATCCAAGATTTTGCAGGTTGGACACAGTTCATCAGTTTTTAGTGATACCCGTTCCTGATATTAATGTGTGCAAGAGTTGAGGCTTGTAATACTAGAGCTGTTGTGAGTAGATATGTGAAATGAGAGAATTTATTCATGGAGGAGTTAGTTGTTCTGTGGAAACTATGCAGCGCTTGACTGTCAGTTAGATTCAAAAATTTTCTCCACCATTTACGGCAAAAATCGTAAAGATTTGATTGGCTATGCCTGTGTTTCCTTTGCTCCCCCACCCCCTAGAACTTGAAACATGGAATCCACAACATACTTGGTGCAAGTGTGCTACTGTTTGCTGGGAGCCAGTTGTTCAATGATGACCCTCAGTTACTGAGGAGATGCATCGAGCCCCTGGACTTGGGATGCTTATATCCCCACACCAAGTTCTGTCCAGAGAGTGATCTCTATAATGTCGTCATGGGATGTACAGATTGTGAATTTTTGTGCTTTCGTCCTCTCTTTAGTGTAGTAGAGTTTTCATGGCTCTGTGGGGCTTACTGAAATATGGCTCCACAGTTGCTACTTGCTAGATTCAAAAACTAGGTTTTCCGGGGTGCTCTTTAATATCTGCATGCTTGTGCTGGCGGGTCTACACTAGTTTGTTGCTTTCCTCAAGATTTGCTTTTTTGTGGAAAGGAGCATCTTGGCTGAAAGATTGAAGTCAGCATATTGTAGTGTTTTTTCAGTCGAACACATTCATTTGCTTCCTTTTCACCTCAAGTATCAAAATCTCCGGTATGGGAACTTGTCTGCCTAAAACTCCAATGCACGAGGTTTCTGAACTAAGCAATCAGAATTTCAAGGTGTGAGGAGGAACAGTATGTTTTGGCTCTATGCATTGCCACTAATTGTAGGAGTGGACTCCGGTTATTCTCTAAGTAGAAATAAGACATCAGAGATGTTCTGATGTGAGAACTATGATAGCTCTGTCGAAGATATTTCGTTGAAGTGGAGAGGAAACAAACTTACTTCTGGTGGCCGTGCTTTGAAGGGGGCCTGTCGTCTGTGGAGCAATTAAGGTACAAGTTCGTTCTGCAGGGGAAAGTTCTACTACGTAATATAGAAGGGGAACCACAGCCTCACCTACCACAACTGGTGGGATCATAGGATAGGTCCATTACATACTACTGTACTAGTATTTACATTGATTAAGACATGCATCATAATTCATAACGCACCTAAAATTGTTCTACTAAATAATTTGTCCATTCTAAAAAGATGTCTTATTGTTTGTTCAAGTTGACCTAAGAGTTTAAGACAAGCGCCTATTTCTTACTCCATTTGTTAGTCACCACAAAGTGCACTCCATAAATGACTAATTGAATCAATATACTACTCGATATGTCTCTAAATTATAAGACTTCTAAGCCATAATTGAGTCAGGATTGTGTAGTACATCTGATCTTAGGCAGTAACAGCAGGGAATTTGCGCCACCTTGATGTGGCATACGTTCTTGGAAAGTTGTACCCGTTAGAAAAGTGAACAAAAGAAAAAAAAAAAAAAAAAGGACAGGGGAGCTTGGGGGGAGGGAGCGGTGTGTCTTGTATGAGGGTAGACGCTGGGTAGTGCACTATGAGTCGTCTCATACTGAGTGTAACTTACGCTGTATTTATGGGCTTTTCACTGAGAGGGTATAATTATATGGGTTAAAGACCAGTCTTATGCTGATGGTACTGAAAATTGTAGTCAGAAAAGGACAAAATATAAGAAAAATGGGTTTTTAAACGTCAATAATTACCATGTCACCCGAAGGAAGCAAAGATCATCCAAGCTGTCTTACTGTGATTGGCTGAAGTATAGCAGCCTCAAGAGAGATATCCCATGCTAGAGACAGAGGAACTATATAAATTGGAGGGAATGTGGTGGAGAAGCAGCAGGAGAGAGAAACAGAGATAGCCTAGAAAGATAAGAGAGGGTACTGTTATACTGTTAAGTGGTGAATAACAAGTAAAGGAAGAAATGGCAGCAGCATCAGCCTCTCTCCTGAAGACATCCCCTGCTGGGTTAGACAAGTCTGAGTGGGTTAAGGGTCAGTCCCTTCGCCAGGTCTCCACTGTGTCTGTTGTCAAATGCAACCCTTCTGCTTCCTCCCTGTCTGTTAAAGCTAGCTATGCTGATGAGCTTGTCAAAACCGCGGTACGTCCTATATATTCTACCACTTACTCAGATAAGCATCACTTATTCATTAAAGGATATCATGAGAGCTACCATGTGCATTCATATATCTTACGTAGCTTCGCGTGTTATGTATCATAGTAGTAAAGTGTTCATTCATATGCTTTAAGCGCTTATTCTCTATTTCTCTGTCTATCTCCCTATTCATTTTAGAATTCTCATTTCCAACTAAATACTATCAAGGTCAAGTATAATTAAGCTACTATCTTAAGCTCATACTGTTAGTGAGCAACTCTGCTTGGCCTGCCCTTTACTTGCTAGTGGTGATTTTATCAAGTGGTACTTCGCGTGACTGACTAGGAGCTTTACTTGTTCACAATATGTAGTGGTAAAAATTGATCGTTGTATTTGTCCAATGTAAAAAAAAAAAAAAATGATCGTTACTGGACTCAACTAGGCCCGATTGTTAGCTACTTGTGTTAATACAGGATGGTTTATTATGAACAGTGACAGTGTTCCTCAAAATATGCTCTTAGATATAAACTGAAAACATATGAAATAAATGGAGTAGAAGTTTGTAGTTTGATCTCAAAGTAACATTTTGCTGCGAACTGCAGTGTAATCCTTGACCTTCTAGTCGAGTTTATGTTGTAAGTGTAAAACTAAACAAAAATGTAGTAGTATGTAAAGCAGAAAGCAGACTTCCATACATTATTCATTTTCTTTTTTGTCATGCATGTGTGTGTGTGTAGAAAACAATTGCATCACCTGGCCGCGGAATCCTGGCCATGGATGAATCAAATGCTACCTGTGGGAAGCGGCTTGCCTCAATCGGTCTAGAGAACACCGAGGCCAACCGTCAGGCCTACCGAACCCTGCTTATTTCAGCTCCTGGCCTTGGTCAGTACATCTCTGGGGCCATCCTTTTCGAGGAGACACTCTATCAGTCTACTACAGATGGCAAAAAGATGGTAGATGTTCTACATGAACAGAACATTGTTCCTGGTATCAAGGTGGACAAGGCAAGTATCTGAAACAAACGACTTAAATTCGTAAACTTGACTATCGTTCTTGGCGGTTTTTAGCTAATGCTATGGGCTAAAATGATGAATATATGTCACAGGGTTTGGTGCCCCTGGCTGGATCAAACGATGAGTCCTGGTGCCAAGGTCTTGACGGGCTAGCTTCACGCTCTGCGGCTTACTACCAGCAGGGTGCTCGTTTTGCCAAATGGTATTCTTTCAGTGCTCCTTTTTTTTTGGTTCGATAGATACTCGGTAACTGAGAGGATAAAATGCTAGAAAAGTACTACTTACAGCGCAAAGATAGGATTACAACTGAGCCTACGCAAAGGAGTGCAATTTTTCTCTGAGATGATTTCAAACATGCTCTGATTATTTTTCTGATTAACTTGCCATGCTGTTGTGTGTGATTGTATGAAGGCGTACAGTTGTGAGCATTCCTAATGGACCATCTGCACTTGCTGTCAAGGAAGCAGCATGGGGTCTTGCTCGCTATGCTGCGATCTCCCAGGTAACTATGTCATTCTTCAAAACTGCAGCTAATTTGGTTCCTTTGACGCAATATCATACTACATACTGAGTTAAGCTTGCATGTATCCAACCTTACCTCGCATGCATATTCACAATTTTCTTATTTAATTGTACGCCATTATAGACTTGCTTTTGGATATCTAACATCTGGTTATGCACTACACAGGACAATGGATTGGTCCCAATCGTTGAGCCAGAAATACTGTTGGATGGTGAACATGGGATTGACAGGACATTTGAGGTAGCAAAAAAAGTGTGGGCTGAGGTTTTCTTCTACCTGGCTGAGAACAATGTCCTGTTTGAGGGTATCCTCCTCAAGCCTAGCATGGTCACTCCTGGTGCTGAGTGCAAGGAACGGGCTACTCCCCAACAGGTTGCTGATTACACCCTCAGCCTCCTCCGCCAGCGGATCCCCCCTGCTGTCCCTGGAATCATGGCAAGTATCTTGTATTATCACTTCCAAGTTACAGCCTTTTGAAGATAAAGCAACCTGTAGATGCTTAATATGAATCTTTTTTTGCTAAATATGGAAAGTTTTCTATACCTCATGCTTAAATCATTTGGTTGCAGTTTCTGTCTGGTGGGCAATCTGAAGTTGAAGCAACTCTCAACTTGAATGCCATGAACCAAGCTTCAAACCCATGGCATGTGTCATTTTCTTACGCCAGAGCTCTCCAGAACACCTGCCTCAAGACATGGGGAGGAAGGCCTGAGAATGTGCAGGCTGCTCAAGAGGCCTTGCTGATCAGGGCAGCTGCCAACTCCCAAGCTCAGCTCGGGAAGTACACAGGCGAAGGAGAGTCCGAGGAGGCCAAGAAAGGAATGTTCGTCAAGGGCTACACATACTAAACTGGGTCAAGAAACAAAAATCTGTACGTGATGCTGGCGAAAGGCAACGCTAATGTTGGTGGATCATAGTGAAAAAGCGGACTTGTCACTCTGTAGTTAACAGTTCATGAACTACGACAAACTCTGCTAATGTTGTTGTATTTTACTCCTGTATTTTCTCCATCTTGTCACCATGGTCTCAATCATAAATTCACGTAATCAAGCTACATTTAATTTTGTTGCCCAGCACCTGCTTGTAACTTCAACTACAATGTCCGAAATATGAACATGATAACAAAGCATAACACACCACCCTCGTATGTTGACCTGAATGAAGGATATTATTACAATTCTTCTTTTACTTCAAAAAAAAAAATTACAATTCTTCTTTTTCAAAACTATGAAAGAGTGTCATACATACATCGACAAATGAAAACAAGAAAAAACCAAAATACATCACAAACCCAAATCATCATAACAGGGAAGGTTGGGTGAGGGCCTGAGGGGGCAGGGGTGTCGAAGTCTTAAAACACATTGTGAAATCGATATACCATTGGACTACATGTATAAATCCGGTTATCACTCAACTGAGGAGCATTTTAATGTATACAATATTCCTCTTACTACATAAGTTTCCTTTTTAATTTTATTACAACAGAAGAAACGCTAAAATGTATAGAACTGAAAGCTGCAGGAATACAACTATACAAGGACATGATTATGGAGAAGGAGCGACGCCATTTTCTGCCAAAGCAGTAGCTTATTATAGATAACTTACGACAGTGTAATATCATATACATCTACAAAGAGAGAATACATGTGCTGAACTTCTACAATAGAATTCCCAAATCCATAGGCATCTGTGCATCTCGAATTACATGGAACTCCAACTTCTACCAGCATCTTTGCACTCAGACAACCACAGATCTATGTGCTCTGTAATCTGTTGTCTGACCTTATTCACAGCATCAGGAGAGCTGCATCCTTTGGGGTCACCTGAGTCAGAAATTTGGAACTCTGTTTAGTGTGAAATTACACTTAAACAATGAAAGATCAACAAAAAAATGTCAAGCACAGCGATGGGCAGTCACATTACTTAGGATTTGCAACATGGATCACAAAACAGAATAGTTTCCTAACAAACAGCCACATCTTAAACGAATCCTAGTAACAAGAAGTCATGCATGATCTTTTTCTTCCGCAACATCTTAAGTCTAACATCCTTTACAAGCACATAGCCATAATATCTTTTCACATCTCTTCAATGAAGAATGCCGGTGCCAAAAATTTAATGTGCCCACCAAACATTCTAATTTTCCCCCTCTCAAACGTACCCTCCATAGAACATTGAACTTGGACTATTAGTTTCAAGGAAAACTTGGGTCAAGCAAGAGGTATCATACACCAACAACACTGTATACGTCATATGCAGGGTTTGGATATGTCCAAGATATATGGAACCTCACCCCGACTAGTGTATAAGGATTACTAGAGAGGCTGTTTCCAACCTACTAATGTATGGTATGGATGTAATAAAGAAAAAAGAAATGTTACCTAAAAAATTGAAGGTAAGGAAGTAGGAACTGATGACTTCATTGGTAATTTTCATATTTGAAAAAAATTGCAGAATTCTAATTTATCAATTCCGTGAACAATCAAAAAAGAAAGTCTTTCACAAATGTAATCCACCAAAGATGTTCTCAAATCTCAAGTATTATGTAGCCTACCCTGTTTTAAACTTTACACCTATTTTCAATAATATACGAATAGAATGATTCTGCATCACACAAGCATATTCCGCCCTAAGATCACAAGGATCCTTGCAATCAGAAAACTGATGATTATGTAGCATCCTTCCGGGATGCTTACATCTACATACCTTCAATATTCGATGGCGCTTGAGGGCAACCACTTAAGTCAGTGCAGTGGCCACAATTTTGACAAGAGATGAGATAAGAAGGCACTGCAACATTGAGGAAAGATTAAGTCAGAAGACATAGACAACACAAAAGCAAAAAAGGAAAAGGCTTCACCTAGACATGTCATATTATATGTCTACTATTTACTAAGACCTACTGGGCCCATTTGGTAATGGTATCCTCATGCTGGAAATGCCAGCAATCCATATAGTTGGCTGACAGCCATTTCAAGATTAATTGTTGTTTTGGCTTTGGGATATGATGGACTAAATCAAAATGGCTCTTAAAGCCCTCTTTGCTTCACTTCCATGAAGCTGAAGTTGGTGGCTCCATTCCCGTTTTGTTTTTGGGTCAATTGGAAACAACCTCTTTGCAGTGCCACTTTGCTATTGCAAGGAAAAGGTTTGCTTTAAGTCCGACCCCCTTACCCTGATTATCAGGGGAGCCTCTTTTGCAGGCTTTGGGATAGTGAAAATGATGATGATGATGATGATGATGAAAACAGACCAAGTTCATATGTCATGTCAGAAATCTTGATCACAGGGTGTATGTAGCACAAACACCTGACGAGATAATTTACTACAGATGTTTGCTCATGACACTTAGTACAATAAGAGACTGTAAACACAGCCCAAAATCAAGACAGAAGCAAGCCTACTCTTCCACTCAAAATAAAAGACCACCCTGTCTCTGATGCATCCAATTTAGAATAAGAAGTTATCACAATGACACTAGAAAACAAGGATCAGTTTGACATGCTGTTGAACCAGCAGTCCAGCATATTCCATCATTAGTATAAATAAATCAAATTTGCACACACACACAAATATCCAAATACAAAAACACACAGAAGAGCAGGACAGGAAACTCACTGTCTGGAGATGAAATCTGTTTAGATGCATGTCGCCACGGGTCTTGTGAACCATTTGCAAACACTATCTTTGAACCTGTCAATTGACAAAACAGAATAACTAAGTAATTGAAACTATAAAATCAACGAGCTAACAGTGTACTATTTGGCATGACACTATGCATTAGCTTCAGGAACCATCAGGAATAGTTTTGTCAGGTAGAATAACAACCAGCAATAAGTATTTAAAAAAAAAAAAATCAGCAATAAGACATTGTCATATGCAAAATTTGGCAGCAGACAATTGCAAGAAGGATTATTCTAATTAAATACAGCCTTACAGGTCTGTTTTGATTTTTAATTTGCGTCATGGTACCAGAAACAAGGCTGGAGGCACCTGACATAAGACGGAATTGGACCTAATCAATTACTTCGTACTTGAGAAGACACTGATGGAAATCCCTATTCCACGAAAAACAGAAGGGGACAGAAAAAAAAAAAAAAAGAAGAAGAAGAAAAAGAAAAAGAGGAATCGAGAAGATGAACAAACTTTAAAAAGCACTTTACAGAGCATTCTGCAAAAACTGTTTGTACCAGTGACAAGTTCGTGAAGAGAACCTTATGAGCACAAGCTATTTCATGTCTTTGTGAAACCAGAGCTAATTCGATCTAGGCAGCAAGATATTACAAAGTTAGGTATGCTAAAAGAACAACCTCATCTGAGCTGCTCTAAGATCACCCTTGGATTCCTAGTTCTACATCCTTCAATAGTTATCGAAATAGATGCCAATCATCTAGTTCCTAGACGTGCACAAGACACACATTAGTGTTGCAGAATTTCGACTAGCTCCAGTCATATTTGTTCCTTCTATTAACCTCAGCCAATAACGTGCATATAACATCATTTACTTGAAGTCGAGCATGCTTGTGATTTAGTAGCATAGCCAACTCGTCATTTCCAAGCAAAATAGCAAGTGTAATGCTGTATAGTTTAAGAAGGCAAGTGCACAAACCAGCTATCTTTGTGCCTCCATAGTATAGGTTAGTTGCATCAACTTCAGGGTATACACCATCTCCAAAAACATTTTTGCAAAGATCCAAATGGTATCTGCACGTATAACCACCCAAACAATAATGACAAAATACCACATACAAGCAACCAAGTAGCTCAACCATAAACCAAAGGAGCAGAAAAAAATGGAGGCAGCATTGGAGGTACATAGCAGGAGGATGGAATTATAACAAAGGTAAAACATACCTTGTGTCTACCTTAGAAGATCGCACACTATCATTTGCAGGAGCCACCTGGAAATATGCGACTTCACTGCAAACTTGGAACCACCACAATCTATCAGAACTATCTTCACCAGAAGTAGTGTTCTTCAAGTTCTCTTGGTTATATGTTTTAACCTTGACACCAAAGCTTCCAAGGTAATAGTCTTTGACATATGCGGCATAAGCATCCTGGATAGTAGAATGATCTAAATCAACAAAATAACCAAAAGAGGACGAGACTGAAAACTCTGGTAAAAAGGAGCGCATTAAAGCACGACTGCAATAGTGGAGTTCACTCCTGATATTAACTAGCAAAGCAAAAACCTTCTCCACTAGAAATAGACACTGGTTAGCAAGAATGACACAGTAAGACATGTCAATGAGAGAGCTCATGGTTATTACAAACTTAACGTAAATAGAAAATGGTATTGGGTCAAACTATCTGCTTCAAACCACAGAATTGAATTACTTTCTGTGAGTTACCCAGAGTTTTATATGGTAAACAAGAGAGCATGCTGTACTTTGGCACCAAAGAAAGATAAAGCTTGAAAAAATAGTTTCATTGAAGATAAAACCAACAGATTCATCATTCTATGGCTTCTTTGGCTTTGGAGTTGAGTGAAATAAATCAAATTGGCTCATATATATGTAGTTCTTATTTTTTGTGCAGTAGCAGACTCTCTAATATTACATAAGTAAGGCTGTTACCTGCCTGAGCGGTTAGAGTGAGGATCCTCTCCAGTTACTAAAAAGAATGGAAGGGTCCATTACAAATTAAGGGCTCATACTTATCTACCTCTTTCCATCTAAAGACTGATGGCTTATCACTACAATAGCAATTTTATCTTAGAAAAACCTTCCCCACTTTACTCCTCCACCCCTACCTTGAGACTGGTGAAAAAAGTGCACAAGACCGGTACCGTCAATGGTATAACATATTCATGTCATCTGACCAACCCCCTCTATCTCAGATAGGAAAAGCCCAACTAGACCGTCTCCGGCGTTAAAGAATGCGTAGCTGCCAAAATAACATAGCTAGGGTGTGGAAAAGGTCTGTTGTGGTTAACAGAATGCTTAACATGGGTGGAAGAGAAATATAAAAGAAACCAAAGTTTTACAAACAAATTGGGGCCATAGGTATCATAAAAATACAAGTGTCTACAAACTACAGAGTGAACTGGACCTTCCAGTTGAACTGGAGAGAATCGTGTTCCTTCAGAGACATCAAGGATAAAGCAGCAGGACGTGATCAATATATTGGGAAAATGAACTGAATGGAGGAGAGCATACCACTAAATCTAGACCAGCCTTCTTTGCTTCAACCAGAGGAGAACACAACTTATCTGGATTTCCATATTGAAACTGCAAAGTTTTGTATACAGTGAACTACTGACAAAGTGTGATAAGCAAATATAAAATATGTGGGGAGTCCCCGTACCGCTATAACTGCAGCATCAGCCAGAAAATACAGGAAGTCGCCATCAACTTTCAGCTATAAATAATAAAGAAGTACAAACATGTGAGACGGGGGAATTTTCAATCAAAACACGGCAGTAGCAAAGCCTAAACAAGCGTAGGTGGTAAAAAAATATCAGTGTTAGAATTCCTACAATGTCAACATGAAAATTCTACAAAAGAATGCATAAGATCTTGCCTCATCAGCACTAAAAGACGACTTCAGTGTCTTATCATTTGTCTGTAGCCTTTCTTCAACAAGTTGTGTAACTTCCTGTAATGCAGCTTTACATTCTGAGCCAGCCGAGACACCAATCTGGAGGAGAGCATCACACACACAAAAAAAAAAAAAAAAAAAAAATTAGAGATTTAATCAGCACATCGCCTCATCAAAGACGAGCAAAACAGAACTAATCCTCGAGAAGGATATTAAGAAAAAAAGGTCATCGCAACACTTATAGAGAATATTTACCTGTTGATCAAACTCTGTAAAGTTGTAAACAGAAAGAACCACTGCAGAACTTGCAAGACTTCCACATGTCAAGTGAGGAAACTTCAGCCGGAACCAAGCACTAAGAGCTCCAGAGTAGGAGCCACCAAATACAAACCAAGGATTTTCAACATTTGATCTATTGAGCCTCTGATTCAAGGATGCCTAAAAAGACGATATTCAAATGCAAGACTTATAAGAAACACAAGAACTTATGATAAATGTAGTAGCTCTGGAAAAAAGGGAACTTAACACATAAGCTCCCATATTCCTATCAACCAAAGAAGGATCTGCTGACAAGAACAAGTAACGACAAAAGAAATATCATGAGAGCGATAAAACCATCCACAGTATTTTACAGTTCATACCTTCAAGTGACTAGCCTAAAACCTTGCGACAGGACCTAAACTCAGACATTGCAATTAACATGTAAAATCTAGAACAAATAAAGCTTCAACAATATTGAGTATAACACGTGAGCATTGTTGGAACTACAGCAGTGCCAAAGAGGCAAAGACCTTTAAAAGATCAACTGTTCCGACATTTCATGCCATAACTTCTGCAACAAACATACTAGAACCATCCAACAAATTCACAATAATCAAATTAACACATTCTGATAATGACAAAATTTAACTCAGCAGTGACGAGGACATGGAAGAAAGACTTTGCAACAATGGCCAAATAAAACAAGAGTTACAGAGACCCTACTTGGCTAAGATGGCCTTAGAACTATAATAGTTGATATAAATCGAAGCCTCCTCTTTGAAGAATTTACAATCTGCGTGACACATCAAGCTTAAACATAAAAGGCGTGACTAAATAGGTATAAGTATCTCATTTTATACCTGAGAGACAGTATGCATACCAAGGATACTTGGGTAGACTTATGATAAAAAATTTTATGAAGATGAACATGCAGAGAGACCAGAGAAGTGGATCGAGGAGAAACTGAACTTTGAAATGAGAAATAGTTGCCATATTTTTTGTGAACCATTACATCTTTCAGTGATAATTAAAAAAACTCTCCTAGCCTTTGAGGATCCAATGGAAGTAACCACTTTTCAGGGCCCATGGTAAGGGTGTACTGTGTACACTGGGTTGTCAGTGTTGTTATGGTTAAATAGGACTATAAATCATCTAATATCTGAAGCACTCCTATATTACAACAACAAAAGATAACAAGCCACCACAATAATAGCTAAACCAAAAGAATATTAATATAATAACGGACCTGATAATACTGGCGGAAAGCAGCCAAATCAAACAAGGCCTGCTTAGATGAAAGATATCTGAGATTCTCAGTAGTATGTGATTTAAAAGGGGAGCTCTTTCCGTAGTAACGATGCTCAGGTGAAACAATAGCGGCTCCAAACTTCTTAGCTAAAACCTGAAGTGGATTACAAATGCAGAGAATTCAAAACCAAATCACTAAAGGGGAAGTAGCAAATAAGTCCACTTAACAGCTAACACAATCCGTAAAACTTCTCGACTTTGATGTTTTGATCTAGACAGTTATTTCAGCAATATAGATATTACCATGGAGACCCAAGCATATCATCCCTAAGAACGCACAACATGTTCAAGAGATAGAAAAAAAATTGCATAAGTAAAATGTTTCTCCCATGTCTACTTACACTAAGATAGTCATTTGATATTCCTCTGTAAGAAGATTCACCACCGATTTTCAAGAATATTGGTCCGTTAGGGGATCGGAAGAAGTCTAGATATTCATAGTATCTTTGCTTAAATTGCCGGTGGTCCTGCAAAAGCGATGTCAAATGATTGACAAACCACAGCGATGTCGTTTTGCAACAAGGCAAAAAAAATTGTAAACAAATTATGACAAAAGAAACAACTGTAACTTATAGAGTATAATTCAATAAAACAAAACAATTGTGACCCCCAGAATAGGCCTATATGAAGAATCCCGTATTATTGATTGGAACCTCTCACTTTGCACCTGGAGATTAGAATATGACAATCAAAGTGACTATTAAGAAATTGCAAAATACAAAGTTGATTAACCAAAAGTCAGCTGTACTCATTTAATTCAAGTTTAATAGTCATTAGTAACTAAAAATTATATAAAGATTGTAACAGCCTCTATTCAACACCACCAAGGCAAGTAAAATTTAGTCCCTATATAATTCCATGAATAGACTACTAGGGAAATGGCAACCCTTTCTACTCAGGCTTGAATGAGAACAGAAGCCAAAAAAGTTCCATTGGCATGAGGCCAGCAGCTTTCGAAGAGCGTGCTAATGTATATCAGAAACAACTCCCTTCAGTGTGAGTTGTGAGGCAAAGTACGTACAAATACAGCAACGGGAACAGGTGAGGCCATGAGGGTTTCAGCTGCTGGTGATGGCATGGTGTTCTTCTGACTCGGGTGGAGCTAACTTGTTGAAGGTTGAGACCCACTAAAATAAAATCAAGTTCTTTAGATGAGATATAGATTTTGATACACTTCATAACAAAGGTTAGTGCAGGCTATCTATGTTAACTTGAGTTTGTTCTTTAACTTCCATCAATAGAGAAAAACTATGTTACATCCTGCTCACGTGAAATTCAAGGACAAAACTATTTACTTTTATTCTATTCGAATACCATCACCACAAGCCAAAAACTAAAGCATAAGATTAAAAATGAGACTGAAGTCCACCCAGCTGCACATTATGTGGCAAGAAGCCTGTTTACTATGGTTTCATAGTCATAAGAATATGCATAAAAGTCCCTCCAAAACCACCACAGACATTGTCTTTTGACTCCCTTCATTACAATCTTGACCAGTTTGGTAACGACAGCAACTAAACATAAATCATCAAAAGGAATCGAGGATGGAGAAGATGCAATTTTAAAAATAAAAAGGAAAAAGGAATAATTTATTAATACTGAAATAAATAATATTTGTATATTTGAAAATAACAATAATATGAGAATGCGAATCTCAAAGTCTTCACGCAATCACACAACAATCCTGTAGCGTTTTTCCACTTCACCATACCCCTTAGTCTTGCCTCATTTGGTACAAGCTAGTAAAATAGGAGAATGGTTACGACCATTAAATGTACTTTTGTCATAAAAAAAAGTCATAGGATAGTGAAGGTAGTACATCTCCATTAGGAATATGTGCTTCTCCTTACAATTTTCATTAGATCTCATTAACATAATTTTAGGGTGATCATAGATTCATAGAGCTAGAGACCACCATCCATCCATCCTCTTACCACTTATTGTCCCCTCTTAGTGAGATTCTCTACTTGATGCTACCAGCTACCTGTTGTGTGAAGTTGTGAACTAAGTTTCATTACCAATTTCATAATCCAGAACTTGACCAAAAGGGCTTACTTCCTAGGCAAATCCATTCTGGAATATAATTCCTATTCTTATTGCCCATCAAACACATGAAAAGGTGATATAAGTCCCATTTTCAGAGTTAGTAAGAAAAATTAATACATTTGGTTTATCGCAAAATTCAACCGGAAGAGGCTGTTTCCACGCAAATTATGAATACCTCACCCAAGGTATATCAATTACACTTAAAAAGGTACGTTGTCGCGTGAAAAGAAAACAATGCCAAAATACCCCCCATGCTTTCAACTCTGCCAAAACGACCCAAAGAACACAGGAAATTAAATTCCTGGATTTCAACTGTAAGTGGAATGTCAGTTCTCCACAACAATGCTTACTTCCTAGGCAAATCCATAACTAACTCACCAGTCGTATTGCACTTCTTAAATCTTACGACATCTCCATCTCAAGAACGTCCGAGAAGGTAAACTAAGAAACAAGTAAAATAAACACAAGGCTTCTTTTCCTCATCATTGCGCCTCAACAACAAATTTAATCTCAAAACTAGGCCACAATAACATACAGTTTAAGTCCTGGACTCTTCCATTATCAAGCAGTGGTCTTCATACAAAATCCTCGAACCCTGATTAGTTGAATTAGGCATTTTCAATCGTAAAACAATAAAGTTGAATTTTGTAAAAAACATCTCATTCAAAGCATAGAGATGTTTGCACAAGTGTCTCAGCTAATGCTTTCTGCAATCGCCTATCACATCTAATCAATACTAATTCTATCATTTTTTCGCCATATCTAACCCCAGAAATGGAACTAATCTTGATCATACACAACTTATATTAAGTATTGACTGTTGACATTGACAGAGACACGAAGTACTTGAGCAACTTAAAATACTCTTATAAAAACTTAATCTTACTGCAAAATTCTGGTTGATCAATGTCTGATAATACTGCTAAATTCTAGATTATTGATGTTTAACCACAGAGAATCGACAATTACATCAGGTTGCACAGGAACGGTACAGACACGGAATGCCTACGTATGTGTCCACGTGTCCAAAGGTAACGATATTCTAAGAATTAGATACGGAGATACACCATCTCCTAGAGGTTTCCGTGTAATACCTCATTAACCTATAAGACTGCCTATTTTGAAATCAAAACTAGATCGTTTTAAAGTCACCACTTTCGCTACGGGATCATAACAAGTGATCATAATTACTCAATTTATGAGCAGGTACATTTTTAAGTTAAAATAAAACAGCGTCTTTATGTAATTTGTGTTAACCATTAGGCCAAGACATCATTGACACCCACAATAAACATTATAACAACAACTATTATATGATAAAAGTCGCAATATACTGTAAAAATAACGGATAACTGAAGCCAAAAGACAGAGAGAGATAGCGAGTACATACAACATGACAACTTTAATTCAATTTTACCAGTAAATCTATTTTGCCAGTTAGTCTATTTTTAACACAAATTCTCAGAAAAATGTTAAAAGTAGACGAACTCCGTGCAAGCTAAATCAACTCAGGCTTGTAGCAAACCAAAGTTAAATAAGCCACATATATCCCTTCGTTGGCTAGCATGACTCCGTTTACTTTTATGATAAAAAAAAATGGTCTCTCCCAAGATTTTTCGTATTATTAAAGTAGCAAGTTTGGGGCGACGAAAAGACTTCCATATTTTTGAGTGGTCAACGTCTTAAAATATTCATTTTTCCCGTTAAAGTGGTCACTTTTCAATTGTCATATTGCGCACCATTGTATGTTGCATCATGCACCATATACACCATTATAACAATACATACTCACGTATACAATACATATTCATTTAGTATTATAAGATACATATTCACCAAATATAGTGTATATATTCACCAATTATAGTGCAACGCATATTCATCCATATTTATCTCGGTGCATGATGCAGCACAATATAATTTGCGGTCACTTTTGTTATAAAGTTAATAGAAAATGAACTTAACTCAATTATGATCCAAAACCTCAGTGAAACTAACAGTAAACATAATACCAACATGAATAATATAAGAGAAACGTAGGTAAAAATAAAGTCAAAGTGAAGTCAAAGGAGAGAGAGAGAGAGAGAGAGGGAGTACATACAAAAGGGGAGAAATGATCGAGAGTCTGATTGAACCAGTGTTCTTCTGTGGTCAAGTATCTGTTGGGGCCACTAGTACTAGTAGTGTGTTGATCAAGCAACCGAGAGTTGAGGTATGCGTAGGAGAGAGAAAACTGGGTGATGAATAGTAATGATACTAGTACTACTAGTATGGGGAACAAGGAAGGTAGTTTCACCATGTTTGCCGCTCGTGTGTTAGTTGTCTATCTACCCACTTCTAACTGCTTTAAGTAACCAGTTCTGTTGGGATGTTGTGTTGGATAATGTACTTATCATGTACTTTTCAGTATTTTACTTCCAACCAAAGTTACGTTGTACACGTAAGTTTCTGATTATGCGATTTTCAATTCAGGTCCCCTGGTTTGACCAAATTTGGTTTTGGTATCCCTTTTGGATTTCTTAAGTTTGGTTGGGTTAATATGGTTGATTTATTGGTCGGGTTAAAGTTTATCACAAATTATTAGTGAAGACCGTTTACTTTTGTTATAAAAGTAGACCAATTCTTTACTAGGTAGATTCTCATAAGCTTCTTACAAGCCCAAATTAGTTGTATATCTATATGTATTTATTGGGCCAGCATGGCTTAGTCTACTTTTATAATAAAAGTAGACGGTCTCTCCCAAGACTAACTGTTTATTGGGATTACAATTACTATTTATAATGTGCGGAGTATTTCTTTTGTCTTACAATAAAGTTTATATTTACTTTTGGCCGTTCTCAATAATCTCACGCGATATAATTAAATTTGATACGACGTGTCTTAGGACAGAGCATATGATACATAATGGTTAACCTAATTATATGGTACAATCTACCATCCATATTGACTGAGTTCTGGCTCTTCATGAGGCTAGTAGAGTCGTAGTTATGGGTTGTCAAAGGTCTTAATGATAACTAATTTTTGTTGCTCTTGTATTTATTGTAAGCAAGTTGTTCACATTTGTGCTTTATATCCATTGGGTTACTATTAGATGTGATTAATTTTGCACTTGATTTTGGAGTTTGATTATCGCAAATTCTCGGGAGAGATGTCAAGTAGACAAGTTTCCTACAAGCCAAGTCTGCTCAAACTCCATGTTAAGCCCAAGTCAAATCAAAGATATATATCTTTGTTTGGTCAGCATAGCATTATTGTTGCATACAAAAGGTTAGAGGGGTTTATGTTAGCCTGGAGTATAGGTTGGTGATTAATTTGTTGAAGACAAAGTTGTTTTGTTTCATTGTTCATGATTCCTTTTGCCTCATCAGGCAGTATTGAGTGCTTAATGTCTTTACTTCTGAATTTTGTATGGCGAAACTACTTGACTGTTTAAAGTGATTGGACAAATTCAATTTGTTTTTCCCCTTAGACAAGTTCCCCCCGAATCCAGTGAGCTGTGAGTCCCTCGCTTTTCAGAGGATGAAACTATCAAATCTAGTACAAAATTGATTTTGGAGCTTTACAAACCGACAGCACATGAGTCACTTATCAAAGGATGAGAAGTGTATATTAAGCTTCTAAAACACTATAGGAAATATACATTGCAATAGGTAATTACATCCATAGTTTTATTTTAGTGTAGTGGTAGTCTCAATGTACGTAATGAAATGGAAACTTGATTTACATCGTAATCAGGCATTACACAAAACTCCAACCCCTTTCAACATCTTGGCACTCGGACAACCACAGATCTATCTGCTCTGTAATCTGTTGTCTCACTTTGTTAACCGCATCAGGAGAGCTGCATTCTTTACTGTCCCCTGGACTCAGTAAATTATCAGTTGGTGAGAAATTACTACTAAAACAAAAGACAAACCAGAAGCTCAAAATAGAATCATCAAAGACAATGTAATTTGTATATGGTGCACCTAATTTAGGTGATTCATGCATCCGCATAGACTTCCTTGTCTTTGAGACGGGGCAAAAAGAGTCTCATTACAGTGATCACGGCATCAAGGCATGTAGAAAGCGGTGATAAGGAGCTTATACGAATGCAGAAACTTTAGCGAAACATACAATAGTTTGGTTCTGAGGAAATGAGGCAACACAAACTACCTTCTAGATTAATTGATCTAGGCTTTAATTCACAAAACAGAGAATGAAGGATCCTTTATTCCTTGTTTAGTTGATAGATTTGTTGGGGGTGGGAGGGAGTTTTCCCCTTACTGGCAGAGCCAGAAATTTCCAAGTGGGGGCACCGGGCACGAAACATAGACACTGAAGTTCTAATTTAGAAAATATAAAAATAAAATAATAGCTACATCATCAACATATTGCATTTCGAGTTTAATTCCTATCGTGATTTATATAAATGATTAACAAATATTGCATCCTAGGATAATCGAGTCCAAGCAGTCAGAATAGAGTTGAACGTGTAGCATGAAACATCTACATACCTTCAATTCTTGATGGTGCTTGAGGGCAACCCCGCAAGTCAGTTCCATGACCACAATTATGACAAGAGATGATATAGGAAGGCACTGAAAATATGGGAAATAATTCATCATAAGAGGGATAAGAAGAAGCTAGGCAAAGGATGAGGCTACATATATTTCATGTTGCTTCAACCATAAACTATGTCCAGTTTAGACATAGGGCTACTGCTTCGTGAAGCCAAATATACCATTTCACTGTTTCAATCATTTCTACACAGCAAGTTCTTGACCAAAATAAAATGGTTTAAAAGCCATATCAAAATTTAGAAAGCTTTGGATTGACATGTGGTTATGCATGCCACATAAATTGAAAACAATACAATATGTCATGCTAATTACTATGCTTGCTCTTGGAACTAAGTAAAACGGATAATATAGAAACAGGTCATAACTAAGACGAGCAGTTCTACAATAATGATAAAGCAATCATGCTAGTCATGACCGATTTGTTGGACTGAAGGAATGCCAACCATAAACCAGCACATACAATCAACAGAATATATAAACGTATGAAGACATTTATCTACTGAACAAGAAACTCACTGCCTGGGGATGAAATTTGTTTGGACGCACGTCGCCACGGGTCTTGTGAACCATTTGTGAATATAATCTTTGAACCTGTAAAATTGGAATCCCCGACCACAATAACTATAATCAGTCTGTTTCTTAGTTGGAAAATTTTATCATGAAGGAACCACAACATAGAAAATGCTCTTTTCTTTTTTAAGGGAAGTATGCACCACCCACAAAATAGTAATAGACGTAGTGTATATTTGCAAATGATGTAAGATCCTTAATCTTTTCAAAATTGTTCCCTAGAATATTAGAAATAATTGCATTCCCATACGAGATGTACATGACACCAACTGCTAGAAGTTGCAAATAGACAAGCATATCTGCGAAACATCAGAACATGGAGATACCCACGGAGCAGCTTGATAAGGGAAGTGCACAAACCGGCTATTTTGGTGCCTCCATAGTATAAGTTAGTTGCATCGACTTCAGGGTATACACCAGATCCAAAAACATTTTTGCAAAGGTCAAGATGGTACCTGGACATATAGAATTCAAAAGAATGAGGACATAGTAGTAGCACACGAGTTCCTTCCTTAGCCGCCACCACACCCATATATAAACCACTTGAGTGAAATGCTAATGATGAAAGCTTTGGAGGTTATATCCATAGAGGAGCTCCCAGAGCAGAAGTAACAAACCTTGTGTCAACTATAGATGATCGAACACTATCATTTGCAGGAGCCACCTGGAAAAATGCAACTTCACTGCAAACTTGGAACCACCATAATCTATCAGACCTGTCTCCAACAGCAGCAGTGTTCTTCAAGTACTCTTGATTATATGATTGAACACTAGCACCCTGGCTTCCAATATACTCGTCTTTTACATATGAGGCATAAGCATCCTGAACAAAAGAATTGTAGCTGACTACCAGAAACTCAGAAAGCAAAGGAGAAGAAACTTTAATAAAAGAAACGCAGCTGCAACTGTGTCTACACGGTCTAGATTTTTGACACTGAAAAACATCAACTACTAGACTTCCAAGATCAATAAATTGTAACTAGCAAGGACCTCCATGTACTGTCAATGAGACTGAACTCAATTTAAATTTAAAAAAATTGGTTCATGAGATAGTTTGGTCACTTAGATCAGCTTAAAGCAACAACATAACACTTTTTGAGCTTCACACCAACCAAAATTAGTAGACTATAGCTGATACTCTAGCTGATAGACTTTCAAGATCATAGGCTGTAGTCAGCAGGAAACTCCATGTAGGAAACATCAAAACTTTCACTCTTTTCGAACTCAACCCAGTCCGAAATGCATTTGATAAACTAGAGAGCACTGTAGACTTCCGTACTCAAAAAATATCAAGAGATGTTTGTGGAAAATTCTCTATATGGTAAAAGATGAAAGTTACGCAAACATATACATAACAATAAGACTTTCAGACATCAAAGATGAAGCAACTAAAAATTCTTGATGAATTAAAAAAATGTGACAGGAGAGAGCTCACCACCAAATCTTGACCACTCTTCTTCGCTTCGACCAGAGGAAAGCACAATTTATCTGGATTTCCATATTGAAACTGCATAGTTTTCAAAATGATGAACCAGTAGTGGAAGACAGCTAAATGTACTTGAATAGGCTAGAGAGTAATCCTACCGCTGTAACTGCAGCATCAGCCAGAAAATACATGAAGTCCCCGTCAATTTTCAGCTACAAGAGAACTGCAATCAGGACATGACAAGAGAGATGGCATATTGAAACGGAAGCATAAGGTAAGCAATGATTTGGTGGTAATGACATTGTATTCCTTCCTACAAAGTCTTCATCAAACAAATACTGTCAAAAGCATCAGATCTTACCTCAGCTGCACTGAAAATCCTCTTTAAAGCTTTCCCATTTGCCTTCAGTCTTTCTTCAACAAGTTGTGTCACTTCTTGTAATACACCTTTACATTCTGGACCAGCTGAGACACCAACCTGCCATAAAGGATCACATGGGAACAAATTTGAAACTTAATCAACATACTACCTCGTCAAACACTAGCCCAACAGACAAAATTTCGAAATGCAGGTCAAATAGAAGTGGCCCTCAAGATTTGATGAAACAATGTTTAATTTAAACATCCACCTGTTGATCAAACTCTGTAAAGTTGTAAACAGTAAGAACCACAGCAGAACTTGCAAGACTTCCGCATGTCAAATGAGGAAATTTTAGGCGGAACCATGCACTTAGAGCTCCAGGGTAAGAGACGCCAAAGACAAACCATGGATTTTCAACATTAGATCTATTGAGCTTCTGGTTCAAGGAGTCCTGAGAAAGAAAGAAAATCATTAAAAAAGGAAGGGTCAAGAACAAGACGAATCCAAGCTCAGTTACAGAAAACTTAAGGAAAATTCAAAGTATACGCTCCCAAGTCCCAAGTCCCAATACGGAAGACATTAACGTGCACCAATGACATGCAATCACAAGCCTCCAACAGGAAACAAAAGGGAAGAAGAGAGAAAGCAAAAATGAATACTGCACAAATTAGACGAAACCATACAGGATTTTGCATATCATACCTTGAAATGACTAGCCTAAAACCTCGAGACAGAAAAACGAAAAAAAAGAATGCAATTGTATAGTTGAGATGAACAATTTTGGAGATGACCGTAAAACCTACATATACTAAGAGAAGCATATAAGGACCACAAGTACCGTACTCTTGAACTTCCGTCAGCGCCAAGACATACTTTACAACTCGACTCTCCTCCCATATATAGAGATAGATTATGCGATAAACCTTAAGGTAGCCTCACCAGTCATAGAATTAATCAAAGAAATTCCACACTCTCCAGTACCAAGGATGCAGAAGTCGAAGGAAGATCTTGTAAATAGACAAATAAACCAAGATTTACAGAGACCAGGATGCCTGAAACTCACTACCTTAATATACTCATAGCTGTTTTTTAATAATAAAAAGTTAATTTTTTAGAAAAGGCAAAGCAGGCAGTACGAAATACGAATGAAGGGACGAGGAGTCATCTGAAGTCAAATAAAAAAGGATGAACAGAACTACAAAACACAGTACCAATGAAAGCCTCCTAAGCAAAAAAACCACAAAAATGCTACAAAGACTTCTGTATTGCAAAGGAGATCCCAACCGGTAGCCCTATCACAAAAGATCGCCAAGCACTTCTGTTCGGACAGCTCACCACACAACCCCATTAAAACACACCTCTAAACAGTATTTTGCTCCTTCTCACTACCTCTCATACTTACATCTACAAATGTTAATAAAGCTTTGAAGGATTGACCCTGAGATTCTCCTTTAAAGCAAAAAGTTCACCCACAGGTAAGAAACCACCTGAGAAAACAGGGACCAGTGTTTGTCCATCTCTTCTCCCATAAAGCACATTCCGTGAACATTAGGTAATATTTCTTAGAAGATTACAGGGCTTGCAAGGTATCTAAGATTTGAGCTGATCTACCACAAGAATCAAACCAAAAGCCTTCATATTATCCGGAGCCTTAACCTTCCAAATCAGATTGGAAATAGGAAATGAAGTTGAATGTCGAGCTTCTTTTATAGCTGCTTATTGAAAGAGCCAAAATAGATGGCATTGCATGAATCTACCAACCACTCGCTCTTGCCAGAATATAGAGAATCCTACATCCAACTACCGATCAGAGAGACTCCTCCTGAATCTGATCCTCCTTTAATGAATAAAAAAAACCTCTGAAGAAGAAGTTGAAACATGGCTAATCTATGAAGCATAGAGATAGATGGATCGAGCTCAAAAATTTGCAAGTATTTAACTTCTTTTAGAGATAAGGCTTCATGTATGCTGACATAGTGACATCCTTAGATCCGCCCTCGAACAAAATCTTTACCAAATTACAATAATTGTTGTTAAATAAGTCTAGAAGTCATCTAAACCTGATTATAAACACCACAAGAATTCTGAACATGCAAGAAAAAGTACAAGACCATACCTGATAATACTGACGGAAAACAGCCAAATCCACGAGCGCCTGCTTAGATGAAAGATATCTCAGATTTTTAGTTGTAAGCGTTTTGAAGGGGGAGCTCTTTCCATAGTAGCGATGTTCTAGAGACACAATAGCAGCTCCAAACTTCTTAGCCAAAACCTGTAGTGGACAATAAATGAAGCTTATTTATGACTGAATTAACTGAATATAATAGTTAATGACTCCACTTCGAGGAATCAAAAACATATATGCTTAATATGTTATACTGTTCAAAATATGTCAAATGCGGTTGCAGAGCCAAGACAAATATGGCTATATGTGCCTTTAAATCCAAAGAGATATATACAGACATCAACACCAATGTTTCTCACTTTCTTGCACAAAATCTGATCAAGTATAAATTTCCCAAAGACCTTTGCATTCTGTGAAAAGCTCAATCAACTAGGGGTGAAAGGCAGGCCTAGCCTAAAATGCAGAACTTAAATACTCCCGAATTAATCAACCCTAACCATTGATATTAGGTTCAGACATTCAGCAAAAAAAAAATTCTTTTCAAAATGATTCATTACACATGCTTTTAAGCCCTCGTACTGAGTTTCTTGGTTCATAGAAAGGCTGCCTACCCATTGACTCCCCTAAACTCACACTTGCCATGTCCCCCATGACAGGATCCATGCTGATCATTGTTGTTGTTGTCATTGTTGTATATTTGAACATTTAAATGTAAGTAAGGGGATTAGATCAAATTCCTTCGAGCAGCACAAAGCAACAAGCAAAATAGAAAATAAAATCAAGTAACAGCACACAAGATTCAAGCAGAGTATCCTCAACCAACAAACGATAGCGGAGAAAACCACTTCAGCACGGGGGATCTTTTCCCCATTAACAATCCACATCAAATCGTGTAGTAATCATCAAACCATACATCACCACAATCTCAGCACAGTAAAAACTGTCCGTATTGCATACATGACTTTTTGCAACTTCCGCCATGTATAAAAGCCCTCAGATATCTCGCACTATAAACAACAACAGAAAAACTCTTTTGGTACTGCGCCTCTCTTCCTCATGAGAACTCTTGTGACAGTATCCTAACATCTCAATCCCCCAACTGACTAATTAATTTCACACGCAAATACGAAATTACATAGATGTAGAAAGCTAAGAAACTCAATCCGTAGAAACAAGCTTAACAAAGTGCATCATTCAACGCTTTCCAAACTTCGAATGGCAGTCCACCACATATTAGATTGAACCTTGACAAAGTGCTTTACAATTTAGTTATGAATATCGAACTTTGTTTTTCCTCAACATTCTCATTTCAAAACTTTAATTTCATACTGGAAAAAAGACCCAATAGAAAAATGGAAACGCCACCGCCAATAATCATTTGGCAAACTTCCTGAAGTTGAGTTTCTCACCCCTACCCCCATCGAGATAATTCAAAATGACAATCTCTGTTTCATACTGGTTAAAAGACTATCTTTTTCTACCCTTACATATAGTGGTACCAAGATAATCTTATTCACTACTAGTTAAGGTAAATTAAACATGATTCTTATCACATTGTTACCCATCACATATTAGAAGAAATTAAAGGTCACAGTTAAAGATATCTGACTTTAAAAGTCAATCGTAGCCGATTAATTTGGGACGAAAGAAGTAACTGTTGAAAGGTGTAAGTATGGACTCACACCGAGATAGTCGTTCCCTATGCCATCGCATGAATACTCGCCGCAAATTTTCAAGAATATTGGTCCATCTGAGGATCGGAAGTGGTCCACATATTCATAATAGCGTTGCTTGAATTGACGATGATCCTGCAAAAGCAATGTCATAGAAACTCAGAACCAACAACAATGTCAATTCTGACAATTGCAAGCACATTCTAGAGCTTTACAGACAATGCAGCAAAATATTTTGAAATTTGGAGTTTATAATTGATATGAATTGTACAAAATCCAGAGTTAGAGTAATTCAAAGCATATGATCACCATATTCAACCATAATTTCTTAAAAATGAGCTCGATAATCCCATATTTGAATGGAAGAACATTAGTAATCAGTATTCGTGATAAATTATATCATACTCCTTGTAATACATGTTTTTATATCATCCAACCTCAATTTATAAAACCACTCTAATAAATGGAGGAAGTATGAATTTGAATGCCACCAGCCCACCACTAAGCATGACTAATGTACAATTACACTAATACAGGTGCATCAACATTATTTGGACACATAAATAATCTCTCATAGACAAGATTCTCCCTCATAATAGCAATTATCATATATACCTCAAGCTTTACAACTCGTTCACGCACAACTTCCTCTATAACACTTCTATCAAGTACTCCCTCCGTCCCAAGTCTCAGAAAACACGTCTTTTCTTAAAAAAATCAGTAGACGGAGTTATGCTGGTCAACAAAGGGATTTCTAACTCTAATTAGACTTGGGCTCACATGAAGCTTGGGTTGAGTTACTAATATATACTATTAAACGGCGTTGCAAGCATGAGAGGCTGCCACATGTGCATCCATCCCATCGCAAACTCAAGTTCCACCTTATTAACACCATCTTACTTAGCTACCCTATCATGTGCACTACTAAGAGATAATTTTAAAGGCTCAATTCATGTCATGTATACTGGTAATAATTGACAGCCGAAAGAATTAGCTTCGAAAAATTGTATCCTTGTAAACTGAAAAATGGCATTCAAAGACTTAGAAAAGATATGTATCACTCAAATCGTACAACTAATTATTTTACCACCTCAAATTTCAAACTCAACTTTGTTACCATCTTTTTTTTTCCGCTTAGGTACCTACTTAGCTTTATTTATTTGTCTTTTTCGAATTCTCGTCAAAAGCTTACACAAGTATTTTATATAGAAACATGATAATTTCAAATAAACATATACTTCCTCTGTTCCAGTTTAAATTTCATACTTTTTTTTTCAGTTTTGACTGCCCATATTGTGAGCTACACTGGGGGCAAATAAAATGCTCATTTGTTGTAAAACTTAGCAAATATTCTATTCTGCATGACAATGTACCAATCCCTTTTGACTTTACATCAAATCGGTGTTTTATTTGCTCTAGGTGTAGCTCCCAATATGCGTAGTCAAAACTGGTAAAATAAGTATGAAGTTTAAACTGGAACGGAGGAAGTAGCAATTAAGCCCTATTAATGAGGAGAGACCTGATAATGGTTAGTCCCACAGGATAATCATGCAGTTTTTTTCCTTCTCAAAACCTCTTTAAGAGAAGCATCACATTGTGTGTCTACATCTATCTTTTTCTTCCCACCAACCTTTCATCATCTAAGTGTTATGTGAAGCCTTGCACTTCCACTTGTCTAGTCTACCAAGATAAAGCCGGTCTCGTAAGTAGTCCATATTCATAGACTTAATGTGAGCCTACCAATCTGTTCTGCTGCTTTCCGTTTTCTCTTTTAATGTGATACACTGATATAATGATATTAACCACCTTAACGAATCTGTTCCAAAAGATAAACTTGTATGATTGAATGCCTTGGTAAAAAAAAAAGCTTATAATTCTGTTTCATGAATCTTTTCGGTCAAACGTGGAAAATAAAAAAAGCCTATACCGTAGTTTGGGCATATTGCTGTCATATTCTCTTTTTACTACCTTTTATAGCAGGGAATACAGTCTTTTAGAATTAACTTACAGTGGCTAATCCTGTAAAGCTAGTAAAAAACTTATTAAGAATCATGCAGTAATCGATTGACCCAATATCCACCAGTATATGACTGAGGGAATTTACTAAATCTTCTCCGCAAAGGTTCTGAGGAAGTATCTGATGATCAGATAACCGTATATGTTTATAGAATTATAGGTCGATTTCAATCAGTATCACCCAATGCATATAGTTCAGGAAACACTTAATCTGAAAGTTAGATGTGCAATGCTACCACGTAGTGTAATATCTAAAAGTTGACAGAAATCCTTAATTGCAGTAGTTAACTATAAGCGTATTACGATTGATACAATGAAGATGATACTGTCACAAACTTTCATCCTTTCTGTCCTCGAGCATAATCTGTACTCAGAAATCAGCTTTCCTATGCAGTGGTTGCTAATATTATCATGTATCAACTACGGAGTATATTATAGTCATGCGTGTAAGATGAACAAAAACAGTATTTTCCATGCTACTATGTTCTGTGTATATGATTCTGTTCTCCGTGCCAAAATATTCCTTTTTCTAAGCAACTCTGCTAACTGAATTTTCCATAAAGTGGCATAGATATAAACACATCTATTTGTCATTCTGTAGGTCTTCTCCAACTGAAGAACCAAGATCAGTTGGCATTGAACAAAAAAGTTTCAGTTCCAATGATGAAATCCCTCTTATCCCAGAACTTCTGGTGTAACAAGCTAAGAAAACATGAAACTGACCCAGTGCAGAAACTGATCAGAGATTTGCGAAGCAAATTGGAAGTTGTATATGTTGGTCAGCTTTGCCTGTCATGGGAAATCTTGAAATGGCAACATCATAATGCCAAAGACTTACAAACTCTTGATCCTGAAAGGTTTCGTCAATACAACCAAGTTGCTGGAGAATACCAGAAGTTTCAAGTACTCTTGCAAAGGTTTACGGAGGATGAGCCATTTCACCAAGGCCCCCGAGTTCAGCACTATCTCAAGAGCCGATGTGGCAATCCCAACCTTATTCAAGTTCCCCTAATGAAAGGTAACTTGTTATCCAAATTACAAGTAGAAATTTCTATCAAAATGAAGTGTTGAATTTCTTGTTCTAAGAACTTCTATGTTGAAAAATCTTGATTGTCCTACAGATGATCCCAGGAGCGAGTGGAAAGAAGATGGCGAGGGAGCTATTTCAATCAGTATGCTAAAGGCTGTAGTTAGTGCATCAATGCGCTCATTTTGGGAATTTTTGCGAGCTGACAAAGATGAAGTTCATGCACTTACTCTAATGGGTATTCATACCGTTCAGGTTGATCTCCAAGATCCTTCATATGCAGACCTTCTCTCAGAAATTCGCTCGAGTCTTCTAAAGGTTTGTCACTGTAGCTAAAATTCTTTATGTCATGTAGTTCCTTTGCAATTATAAATCTCATAAGGGACATTTTTAACTTGCAGAAGGAAAAAAGGCTCAAGGATCTAGTAAGAAGTGGAAATTGTCTTGTCAGGAAGTTCCAAAAGCATCAAGATAAGAGACTAAGTCAGGAAATGTTCCTTGCGCAAGTGGAACTCCGTTTGGTTTCAAGAGTGCTGAGTATGTCCAAATTGACTACTGATCAACTATTATGGTGCCATAAGAAAATAAGCAAGATCAACATTATAGGTAGGAAGGTTTACTTAGAGTCCTCTATTTTGCTGTTTCCTTGTTAAAGATGGGTCGATGGGCTAGTCCCTTTTTAGATATAGAAGCATCCAATACGAATGTACAGGAATAATACTTGCTGATATATGTCATGTACCTACCAAGGACGTTTTAAGGTTCCTTGTAGATCCTTTTGCAGCTTTAAACGCTTCCATTTTTACTTTCTTCTTATATGTCGGGGGAAGGAGGCAGGCCACTCATTTTGTATCATCATAAAGTACAGCAACCAAGGATGATGTAGCCATGCAGGCCGCATCTTGGTGTACTTGCCTAAGTGCGTGTAGCAGCAGAAATCTGTAGTTCATGTTCATATATTATAATCATGTCGAAAGCTTTATCTTTCACTAATGGATATTCATATATGTGCATTAGCATTATGAGTCCACATTCTGTTATCTAATTATGGACGGCACTGGGGACAAAAACAAAAGAGTTATATATGTTCCGCACGTTCAAAAGTTGTTAGCAGCAAGACAGCGAAATCAAACAAGGTTGTTTCATTCCAGCAACAAAATCAAAGTTAAGCGTATTCTAGCTAAAGCATAAATCTTTCTGTTGATGGTAGTGGATTTCATGGTCATCCAACCAACACAAATAATGGTTGTATATACTCACTTATAGTGGAACAACTAACAAGTGATATTGGCATGTTGTCATTTAGTTTGTGTCAATTAGATAGACATACATAACAACTAGTAATGTCCCTTGAAGGACGGAAATTACTTTGTGCAATTGAAGTATTGGTTTGCTGTTCGTGGTGTAGCGGGATCGGGATAAAGTCGATAAACCAAGGAGGGGATCCTAGCTAGCTTTATTTGGAGAAATGTTTGGAACATGAGAGTACCCCTAAGTTGGCTCACTTCATCCGGAATGATTTTAAATGGTTCGGAGTTTGGCTGTCAAGGACTCAAGGCTAATCTTTGCCCGAAGCCAAATTGTCTCTTGCGCCCATTCTGATTTGTGTGGTTGTGATGAGGAGTAAATCTTGCATAGAGCTGGTAAATAGGTCATGTCCCGTCATATTTAAACGGGTAAGAAAATTCTAATCTGACCCGTTTAATTTGTGTATCGGGTTCGCGTCAACCCAGGTACTTAAACAGGTCAAAATCCTCATCCGGAACTCGTTAACTTTGTATGTAGGTGTTCTCGTGTCATTTTTCACCTGCTCTAATCTTGAATGCTATTTTGACTGTGATGATTAATGTGCAACAATCAGGCTTACTAGTAAATTAAGGGATTGTTGTTCCATTCACCATCATTCTTGGAGAGGGCATTATTCAGTATGGATTAGACAAATAAGGACAAATAATGTAAGTTTTTGATAATGGCCGGGGAAGCACCACCAATAATAATATTGTATAATTTACACATTTACCAACAACATACATATACACCAATTAGATAATATATATTCATCCACTATAATATACTGCTCCCTCTATTTTTTCCAGTTCACTAAATTTTGACTTTGGCACATTTTAGAGTCATAGTTTGACCACTAACAACTCATAATATAAAATTGAAGAAATTATAAAAGTATGATAATATAAAAGTATTGTTAAATACAATTCTAACAATTCAAATATTATATTTTTCTCAATTTTATATTATGAGTTATAATCGGTCAAACCATAACTTTGAATAGTGTCAAAAGTCAAATGTAGTGAAACGAAAAAAAACAGAGGGAGTATTTTTTTTTTATTAATTGCACTATTGATACTCATTTGGATGCATAACAAAACATACAATCGATGCACTACATCCGAACCATTCAATTTCCCATATCTACTTTTTGACATTATTTGAAACTATACCTTTATTATCAAATACATGAAAGTATATTCTCAAAAAAAATAATAAAAAACATACTTAAATAAAGAGTATTTGTAAATATGCATCTAACAATTGTAGATTTCTACTTTTTTTTCAAATTTGTTTTATGAGTTATTAGTATTCAAAATATGACACAATAAATGTGAAAAAACACATGTTGAGTAATGAGTAGTTGGGATGGAGTACAATATAATTTGGGATGAGTAACCTTTGTTAAAAAAGGAAAAAGAAATAAAAAAAAGCTGTTACAAATGGACGGAGAACGGGACACTAAACATGTTGAAATGAAAAGAAGAAAATGGGCATAACATTAGCATAGAGTCCAATAATTAGTCCATGAGAAACAAGACAACACAAATCCAACCCAACAAAACAAACCCCGACCCACATACTAATTCAAGGTAATCAAACAGAAGCCGTCAGATCGAGCCCGACTCGACTCATTAAGACTCCTGGGCGGGCTGCGGTCATACGATCAACGGGTGTGGGAGGAGAGAGAAGAATAGAAGGGGAATTGCACATGTTATCTTTAGGAGACAAGAGTTTCATTTAGGGAAAGTAACCAAAAAGAAAAGTAGCCAAATAGGAGCGGGAGAACAATACCACTTGTTGCACGCAATTTGTTGTATGGTTCTCATTGTGGCCAAAAAGGGGAGTGAAAAATCAAAATAACTTAAACAAAAAAAAAAAAAAGTATAATGAATGGTCTAAACATGTTAGTCCACGAGAAGTAGACAACCCAACCCAACCCAAGAAACCCAACATATTAATTTTAGGTAAAGAAACAGCAGCCGTCCGATGTAGGGCAAACAGAAAATCACACCCTTTAAAACCCACCCTACAAACCCAGAGTAAAACCCTTCGCCCCCCTTCACATTTTCTAGACAGAGAAAATATCTAGAGAGAGAAAGGATAAAAATGGTGCAGAGGCTGACATACCGTAAGCGGCACAGCTATGCCACCAAGTCTAACCAACACCGCATCGTCAAAACCCCCGGTATATATTTATTTCATTATTGGAACTATATGCTTTTCATGTCATGTGATATGATGGATTGTTATTAATGTTGGTTGTAATTGATTGTGTTTAGGTGGAAAGCTAGTGTACCAGACTACTAAGAAGAGGGCTAGCGGTCCTAAGTGTCCTGTTACTGGCAAGCGTATTCAAGGGGTATCATTTCTTCTTTTAATCATTTTGTCATTTCATGCTGTTGCTTTTGTTTTATGCATGATCTGTTGGTGTTTTCTATCTGGGTTTTTGATGCTTTTGTTGTTAGGTGGTTTTTTAATATTCATTTGATTAATGTTGGAAATGGGATTATTTTGTGCTAATTAGTGCTTCAATGTGGGAAATTAGTTTACCAAGTGTAAGTTTTTTTTTCTTAGTGCTGCAAATGGGACCTTTTTTTTTGCTAATGGAGGCATGAAATGTGGGAATTTTGTTTGCCAAGCTTGAGACTTTATGATAGTGATTTCAGCTGTGTTGTTGTAATTTGATGACTATGAATGCCGAAACCAAATTTGTGTGTTTGTGTTGGTTTATGAAATTTATGTGTGATTGTGGTTGTTTTGAGTCTAGACAGTAGTTTCTTATTTGTGATTGTAATGTTCGACGGTGGTGTTTGATTGTCAGCTGGATTTTGGTAGGAGTTATTGGTAATCTGATACCGGAAACGTGGTTGTGTTGTTGGACAGTGTAGAAATGTTTGCGGATTAAGTGTGAATTCTAGATTAGGAAGTAGGTTTATGCTTACGGGATCTTGGTTTGAACAAGGCGTAATATACTTATATTTTAAAGAAGGAAAAGATCGTTTTTATTTTGGGAACTGCACAATGATGGAAATCAAATATGTTGAGTGGTTGCATATGGTTTGTATCTATCATTAGGATTTTTTCCTTACCACCGCTTTAGGCCTGGTTCTTCTCAGTTGGAAGTACCACTTTTAATAATGTTATTACTAGCTGGTAAGAATCATGTGATTCTTGAGTTGCTTAGGTAAGAATCGAGAGATTCTTCAGTGCCAGTAAATATCTAATCTTATCCAAGGCGATGGGGTTAGATACTTATCTGTGCCTCTTTGCTCTCCTTCTAAACTGGAATTACGACTTGGTGGTGGTGTGGCGAAAGTCTCATGAGGGATCCTATTTGCTCATAGCCACAAATGATTCACTTAAAGCTATGAGATCTGAGGGCATTTATTCTATTTAAATTAGGTTTTTTTGGAAGTTGGACTTTTGCTGTCATACTTGTTTCATTGTTGTTTATCTCTAAAACTAGATCTTGATCCCATATGTCAATTATTATGGTACCAATGGTTTTATCAAATATTGTCAGTTATAGCTACTACTTGCGTTTATAGTTCTGGTAATCTATCAATGTAATTGAAACAAGAAATGAATTTCATTTGAAACTTGCTATAGCTACTACTTCTACCACCTTGACCTTAATTACTATTATCATTATCATAAAATTCATACTACTGAGTGGTGATGTGGCAAAGATCTCGTGACGGATCCGGTATGGTTATTGCCACAGATGAGTCACTCAAAGCTATGGGGTCTGTATTTTTTCTTTCTGAAAAATGGATTTTTTTCGTAATAAGCACATGCATATAAGTATACTTCATTATTGTTTTACACTTCTTTTTTTGTTGATAAAATGGTGCCCTTGTTTCATGAGCCGTGTGTTTACAAGACACTTCAGATATTCCTCATTTCATAGATTTAGAATTGTTCTGGCTAGGCTAAATCGAAATTGCTGTAGGTCTAGGACACAAGTAGAGATCTAACATTCTATTGTACTATTGAGATAGATCTAGACATACTATTTTCGTACGACTGTTTCCACTGTTAAGCAGTTAGTTTTTGTTGCTCAGGCTTACTTGGAGATATTGCCCAATGATGGAAATCTATACATGTTGAGCAGTTGCATACGGGTGCCAGTCACCTTTAGCCTTTATTTACCATCACTATCTCTACACTTCTCTCTCTCTCTCTCTCTCTCTCTCTCTATCTATATATCTATCTATCTAACCCTCCATCCATCTCTTTCTTCATTCTCTTCATCATGGTGGTTTGTAAAGGCTTTTGGTGATTGCTGTATTATGCTGAGGCTGCAAATGATCTGTTAAAAGCTATGAGATCTGAGGGCTTATTTGCAACTTTCTCATGAACTATTTTTGTTTTAAATTGTTTGCTCTTGCAAAAAAAACTTGTATGAGATCATTTTGCCAAAACTTTTGTTGAGACTGGTCCTTATACATCATAGATTCAAAGTCAGTTATTTTAATCTTTAACCATTTCCTTCGAAATTTAAAATCTCCAAATAGTTTTTTTCACTGAAGCTTAATTTTTTTAAATTGTGAAAGATTGGCGTACGTTTGTTTTTGATATGGTAGATTATCTCGTCGCTTATTATTCATATATAGGTAGACTCTTGTCTTTTCTTTTTGAATGAGTCATATATGATTAGGAATGATTATTACTGGTGGAGGTAGAACATGTTCCATCCATGCAAATCTTTAATGTTGACTGCTGTTCTTGTGAAGAGCTGTGTGATCCACTGTATTTGACCTTTGTTATGTGGTGCCCATTTTGCAGATTCCTCACTTGAGACCAACTGAATACAAGAGGTCTAGATTGCCTAGGAACAGGAGGACTGTGAACCGTCCTTATGGTGGGGTTCTGTCTGGCAGTGCTGTTAGAGAGAGGTATGCTTATATGAAGCTTTGCTCCTTTATCTGCACATATTTATTTTTGCTTTAGGAGATTTGTGGCCTTGGGGGTTTATTCTGGGTTTTTCAATTCTTGTACTGTTGTTCGGTTAAATAGTACTTGGCACTAGTTTTTGTAACTTCCTGTGTGATTTTGTAGGATTATAAGAGCATTCCTGATTGAAGAGCAAAAGATTGTGAAGAAGGTTTTGAAGATCCAAAAGACAAAGGAAAAGCAAGCTGCAAAGAGCTAAATCAAGAGATGTCCATTTTGATGGTAAATTTTGGAAGTTTAAGGAAGCAGGTCATAGTGGGAATGTAATGAGAGGTCTTGAAAACTAAATTTGTATTTTACGTTGGGTTATTGGAGCGTAGTTTAGTGGCAGTTATCTTTGTCGACATTGCTTTGCTAGGTTTTTGTTCCTTCCCATTACATTTTCTTGGTTGATGTCAAATACATCTGTGGGATGAATTGTTGTGCAATATGAGATTATTGATTTTCGTGCATCATCTACATTGTTGTAGCATTTGGGGAGAGTTGAAACTGCTGGTTTCCCTTGTCCGGCCCTTTTGAATTCTAGTCTACAGTAAGCGAAAGATGTGATAATGCTTTTTGGCCAGCCAACTGTAAAGATAGTCAAGGCTTTACAATACCAATGTCAATGAAGGTCACAGGATGGCTGTTTGGCTTCAGCTCTTCAATTCTTTTTTTAAAGCAACAATGGTGGGGATGTTTACATCAATTAAAAGAGCCCTGAATAATGGTGTACTGCAACCGAATCTTTGCATGGCATGATCTTGGCCATAAATGGCTTGTCTGCATTCTGCCGAGGAAGCTTAATTGACGCGTATTATATATGAGGGTTTTATTTTGATCACTGTGCTCTAGTCACAATCATAAGGGGTAGTTGAATCAGCTCACAAGAAATGTGAGGGCAAAAAAGAACACTCATCTACTCCTCCAACCGACAACCTCCCTCTTTGCTCTCACTTAACTAACTGCGGGCTGCAACCTTCATATCGTTGGCGGCCCTTTTGGGCTATGTTTGGCAAAACAGATTGATGAAATAGCTGAAAACTGATAAGGTGATAAATCGGGGATCAGTATAAATAAAATGGTTCTGATATGCAAACCACTTTATGCCGTGCAAATCTTTTGTTTCATTCAATGTCTTATGAGTTTAGATGTAACACATAAACTCACATCAACTCTTGATCCATGCAAAAATTACATTATTTTTATTAATTAATACAAAAATCATTATTGAAGAGATGTTAAAAGAGTATTACACAATACATCTCTTTCCAAAAAAATGGTCTTTAATTTGAATTCGATCCAACTATAATTGGCTTGGAGTTGTTGCTATTTTTTAACACAATGATTGTTTGTCTCATACAAGAGTTTATGGATTAATGCATGACATGGTTAAACTATATGGAACTTATCTTCCAAAATTGTTTTACATGACACATTTCTTTTTAGATGACATGAAGACCTGCAACCGCTAACGTTTGGGTGAAGTCTAATTAAATCTTTTGACTGGCTCGTACCAAGAGTTAAAAGAGGAGAAGTTTCGCACCCTAAGCCCTAAGGAATTCACTGTCTTTGACTCTTACCTAAGCTCAATGAAGACACCAAGAAACCATCAAAGTATAATAAGACTCGAACTGGAGGTCTAGATGATAGATCATAGATGGAAAATCTCTTTACAGATTGAACCACCCATTGCTGAGTTACATGACACAACATGTAAGGGTATATATTTCAAAAAAAAAATAAAAATATGTAAGGGTATATATAGTAGGAGTTTCTTCGTAGAATAAGATGATGGAAAACCTTCGGAAAAAAACTATAATTTCACATTCGCATGCCTCAAGTCAACCATCACAAAAATCTGAAAGATGACGAGCATTATCATCCCAGCTGTTACCTTCATCGTTTTCCTCTTTCTTGCTCCTCCAAGAGCAACCAATACCGCTGTCCTCGACTTCAAAGGCCGCGCCCTGCGAACCAACTCAATGTATTACATTCTCCCTGCAAGCCCCGGCCGAGGCGGTGGCCTAAGAATGGCACCTAAAAACATTACCTCATTATGCCCTCTCTACGTAGCACAAGAGCATCAAGAAGTTTATCCTGGTTTACCTGTATGGTTCCTCCCAGTCAACCCCAAAGAGCATCAAGTTTTAGTCTCTACTGACTTTAACATCCTCTTCAATGCGGTCAACAGATGCTTACAATCAGCTGCGTGGCAGCTGGTCCTCGACAAGACCACTCGAAGACGGTATGTGGTGACCGGGGGAGACATTGGTAATCCTGGGAATGAAACATTGTATAGTTGGTTTCAGATAGAGAAGGCTGGAAGAGGGTTGTACGACTATCAGATTGAATTCTGTCCAAATGTTTGTCCCGATTGCATGGTGAGGTGTGGTCATGTTGGTGTTTTCGCCGAGGATGGGAAAGTATTGCTTGGTGTTACGGGTCGCCCTCTTGTCGTCATGTTCAAGAAAGCTTAGAAACAGGAACATCTGTATGTACATAATACATTGAGTCAAGTCGTAATGCAGCTAGAAAGATTGTACGTATTGAAATAACAGATCATCCTTGAGGCAAGATGAAGGAGATCCTGTGACTAACTTGCGGACTTACAATGTAGATGTTTGCATCTTGTCAAGTCAACGATTTGGATCGAGGTACGTATGTGGCTGTCACAGATACATGTACAGATCTCGTCATGCATGTACATTTAGCCTTAAGCAAGGATTGACTTCCAAAATTTTAATTTGTTTTGCTTGAAATATTATTGGTAATGTGTGCAAAATTTATTGACATGATCAGGTTTCCATAATTTGTTTTTATGATTATATTTCAGGAATAAAATCTTTTCCGTCGTCAGCAATAAATACATAATAAGGCTATGGAAAACTGAGCTAGGATCATTTCACTATATTGTGGCGAACTGCGCAATTACCATGAAGTCAGAATGGGAATTTGGCCATTTTGTTAATGTTAAATACTTCCTTAAGCCTTGACCAACCGGTTTTAAATGTTAAAAGGTTGGTCCTTGTAGCTTATTTCGTGGACAGTTATCTCTGTCAATGACACTGCTAACTGCTTCATGAGCTTTTGTCTTTCCTTTTATATTTTCAAGGTTGACATCAAATATATATGGGTTCTTGGTGAACTATAGTGCCGTACTAGATTGCTGATCTCCTTGTCTTTATATTTATTCGCGATTAATTTTTGATTTATATGTCTGATCTCTTGTGCTGCAATGTTAATCTGCTGCCTTAGTGTGGAAATGTTGTGTTCTGCAGGTTTCTGCATTTAGTAGTATTATGTTTTTCAAACAATCCTTCATCTTCTGTCTTTTTTTTTATTTGATGATGCTGGGTTAAACAACTCCTATCCAAATTTAGGCTCTAGCACGCGAGCTTCTCAGTTCTCATGGTATTTTGATTTGTACAATTGTACTTTGCCAAGGTTTGCAGAGTATTACAATCAGACAATCAGTACATGCGTCTTATCATTCTAGGAGGAGTATGTTTTATAACTTAAACCGGAATTAATCTTCTTGCCACAGCAGGTAAGCAGCAGAAATTACACCAAGCAAAACACCAAAGAATAAGCCCTTAGTAATGCTTGCTTCAGTTTGTTTCTGCGGTTCACAGGAAAGTCATATGGCATTACATTCAGCTGAGCGTTCAGATTCTAAATAGCGTTCAGATTCAAGTCTTCAACTACGTCAAACGTCACAACTTATGTTAAAGTAGGCTATAAAACAACAAAATGCTTGCGAAACACCTCATGCAACCATTTTCTACAACCAACCTAAATTCAGCTGGTTTAAGGTGATGAATCTACTAGCATTCGGTTTATAAGAATAACAACCACGGATCTCCTAGCCTGCAACTACAAATATGAAATTCAGTAAATTACTGGACACTTATTCATGCTCAGAGTCATAACGTGCTTGACTGCAAGCCTGCAAAGTCCAGAAGGCAAACACCTGATGATTAGAGGTGATTTCATAACTTAAGAAATGCGTCAAGGCATTTGAGTGTATTACATGAAATCAGAGAGGTTCATCCATATGGCAAAGTTGTGAAAAAATGTCATAAAATGCTGAAGAATAATACAAAGAGCAATTTGATTGCAAGAACACATGTATTGGTGCTTTCCTTCGAACTTCTCTCCATCTCACATACAGGATCTAAACACCAAGGTTGGTATATTACGTATTTACGTAGATATGGTCTAGGTAATGACCAAGAAAACTTCATCATGCAATCAGCCAGAATCTGCAGACAGATATGACCTTTAATTATCCCAGGCAGTCAGCCAGTCCGAGGCACATCGGCCAACCATCATGTACCCTTGAATAAACTTGTCCTGATGAAGAATTAGCCCAACAGTCCATGACTTTCACTGGCTTGGTTGACACTTGACAGTCATAACATTGGTACCAAAGTTCCCATTGCTTATGTTCAAATCTTTACAAGCTGGGTATCCTCGTTGGTTCAGGAGTTGTAGGTAATTGGCTTCGCAACAACTAAACGATTTTCAGGGGAAATTTCCGATGGGACATACTTGACAAGTTTAGCTTCTAGACCACATTCCTTAACCCACATCAACCTCCCCATATCAATTATATCCTTGCACATAAACCCCAATGCTGCCCTATCTACTGGCTTCATATTTCTCAAAATATCTTCGACACTGTCAACATCATCTCCACAAGACTCCTTGCTCCCACTATAAAAGAACAACAAAAAGGAACGGATTACTTACATGTCAGCATTATCCCACCCCAAACAGTAGAAAAAAAAAAAGAAAAGGATAGAAAAGAGACATAAAGAGAGGGGAGAAGAGAAAGAGACTAAGAGACCGATAGTGAGGCCAAAATCATTACCCCAGTGGTAACGGCGATTGCTGAAAGCCATCATTTGAGACATCAGACCCATGGTCAGCATCTACTGCCCAACTGGTAAACCATGTTATAGCAAGGAAATCCTCCTTAGTGATCCCTAGATTCCTTAAGTATCTTCTATCTGCAGATCCCAAGAAAGGCACACAATAGCTTCCTCAGTCGGGGAAAATTTACTCAGCCCAAAACAATATAGATGTTAGTATGACCACTTGAAATCAAACAAAATTCAAATTACTTGTATAGTGTTTCCACTGGCAGAGATGGTGGCAACAGGTTGCCACAGCAATGCCTCTGAGATGCTGATGATGACTCTGATCAGCCCCATTGTCTTTATCATAGTTTTTAGCAAGACAGCACCTAAGGGTCAAATCTGCACAGCCCCATATGTTAGTCAGATTTAAGTAGAGTTATAGCCTTTGTGTAGCTCTGACTTCTGATGTCCCTCCTTTCCCTTCTATTTACCTCCCTGGAGGGAAGGGCATCTAGACTTTGCTACACAAAGTAAGTGAATAAGTCATGACTCACAAAGTCTAAAGGAAAGCAAACCAAGCACCTGTGGCAGGTCCACATAGATGTTTACCAACAGCAAGGTAAGGTATTCCTTTCAAAGACTGAACAGCATCCAGATTCAAGTCTTCAACTGAATCAATCGTCACAGTGTGTGTCAAAGGAGGAAATAGATCAAAAATAAGCACGAACAACTGTCAACTGTCTAATAAAATTTAGGGATTTTCTCTAAAATACCCCTGTGGTTTAGCATAAAAGTCAAAATGCCCCTGTGTTTTTTTAGGAAAGCCAGAATGCCCCTGAGTTCTGATTTTCGACCTA
>CAAKMY010007607.1:0-23226 GCA_901111285.1 Corrigiola litoralis
CATAATTTGTTAGTTAATCACTTATTTAATCAAAAAAAATTAAAACTACACAACCCGGGCAACGCCGGGCACCCATACTAGTATATATATATACTCTAGCCTCAAACCTTTGAGTCAATATGAATCGTGTTTTTGGGTCCGTTCTACTTTTTACAAGTTTATTAATTACTACTTCCTCTCTTATTGATAAAACTGAAAAAAAATGATCGATAAAATAGGACAAACCAATATACAAATCAATAATGCCTTCTTCATGCATGTTAACATGACTTTCAAACAACCAGTACTGGAGATAGACGTACGTGGATCACTCGTGTTTCGATTTTCCATAGGAAAGTATGCTTTTCAAGTTGCTCTTTGATTGCTTCACCGCTTATTGCCACAATGTACATTATGTTAACTTTATGCTCACTCATCTTTCATTTGAGCTATGTATAATTGGTCTGTCATGCATACAATAGAATTTGATCATAGTCAGTTTAATATTTTATCTCAGAGCTGAAATTGTCCATGAGATGATCTGATGGTCGTCAAAATAGCTTTAAAGCTCTAATGAGACTTCTTCGAAGTGAGAGTAGTTACAAACCGACCACGCAAGTTATATTGCATCAACAAATTTTACATTTCATTTCATTTTGCTTTGCACTCATTATCTCACCTGGTGGGCTAAGCGCACTAATCTTCTTCTCTTTTTGTGTTCATGTGCTTCTAATTGTTACTTCATTTATGCATATTTGAACCCCATTTAATTTGTATCTAGCTAGTACATTGTCGTCTTCTTCCACTATACGCTGCCTTTCTGTAAAATATCATATAGAAACAATTGATTGACCTTTCGATAATATTTAAATGAGGATTGTGTCACCCGCGCATTTAGTGAATAATAAAACATATATGTCAAGTGAACAATTAGTTTCATACTATTGCATTTTTGGTCTCGAATACAATTGGCTCATTTTAATTATTAACGTACTATGCGTGGTCTGTTTAGATTAAGAGAAAACACTTTGTAAACGTTCGCACAGGAGATTTAGGTGGCTTTTCTGTCAGTGGTTAGTCGAATGGGATTCTAATAATCATGCCACATTACTAAATTGGGAAATGCAGTGCTGGAAGCGGAGATCCGGACAATGAGTATGTAGCAAAAATGTCGATAAATGTACGTGTTTTATTTATTTAAAAATTAACGCCAATAATCCGAATTTTGGGCGGAATTCCACTAATAATCCTAACTTTGAATAATTCAAGTATAATCCGAACTTTTGGTCATTTTTTAGAAGAACAATCCCTTTGACCCTAAATTCATGACATATGTTTGACCCAAATATCCATTTTGCCCCAACCTCCTCTTCAATCCATGATGCATTCCCTTGATTTCATTTTCAGAGCTACATTTGATTCATATCTAGAAGAAAGAGACCTTCTGCCGTACCTCTTCGCTAGTTATTGGGCTAATAAAACATTCTCAAACCCATTTGTTCTCACCCATTTGTTGGCCTGTGTTTCATTGATAAGGTAACATTGATGTCCTTTAATTTCTGAGGTGTTACAATCCTTTGGGTAACGTTTTTTTCATTTTTGGCAAGTAATGGTAGAACGATTTAACTCAAGTCTGATCTTCATAATTATATGATTGCATGAAATTCAACTGAATCTAGACCTACGCAATATACCCTGCCCCAGTGTAGTTCTAAAAAAAGTTGTTTTATGAAACTAAAATATATTATATCACAAATTCACAATTCACAATTCACAATAATATACTCCGTATAAGTATAAAAGAGGACGAAACAAAGTGAAAGAGGGGACGGGAGCAGTGCATACATACTGCTCAAGTGTACTGTGTAGTGTGTACGCACTGTGCATGTCAACCAATGTCCACATCTGTAGTTCGCATTGGTGTACGTCTGTACGATGATCCAGCTAATCAAAATCATGAAGAATTCTAATCAAGTACTCCCCATTTCCATCATTGGAGTATAATATATTGACCTTTCAGTGCTTGCAAAGCTACGAGGAACCTGAAATGATAGTACTTAATGATGGGAATGGGGAGTTCATGGCCTTTTAGCTACGAAAAGAACATGAAGATAACCCAATTACGTAAAGAGCAAGCTAGCATATAAATAGCTCGGTATGATATTTTTTCAGTTCCCTTATGCTCCATTGGTTGCAACTTAAGTGCTAGAAAACTAGCTATTATAGGCAAAGTAGGCTAGGAGCATCGCGTGTGCTTTGTTATGTAAGTGATATAGTACGATGATGGCTACTATATATCGCCTAGCCATAATCTCCACTTTCTTTCCACTACCATTGCTTATTGCTATTGCATAGATTTACTTGAGCGCACTATTACTTGAAATGGCTACTATACTTGGAAGTTTTTCTTCACTTGGCTAGAAACACTCAAACACCACTATATTTTATAAATTTAGGAGGCATATATAAACAAATTAAAGTTCTCACTAATATATATTTGGATTAGAAAATGGGTTCAGGACAAATGCGCCTTTATAATGCGAAAAGTAGCGATTCCACGGATGTTTAGTCCAGCGTTGATGAACTCAATTAATTAAGAAGTTACTTAATAAAGTAGTGATTAACTAAATAAACTTTTTCAAGACGAGAACAATGCGTGATTCCCATGATCTTGTGAAGTCGAATTTTCTTGTTGTTCCATGAGAGTGATCAGTGGAGCAAATGGCCACAATGCCTTTTAAATAATATATATATTTGGAAGTTTGCTTTGCCCGAATTTTCCCCTTCGTCTTTTCTCCATGACGAACATGTCTTTATCAAGTAGATGCATCCTTCGTTGCAAAATGATACTTTGATCATGGAATATAAAGTTGTATGTATATGTTGTGCCTTTAATCATAAAGAAAGCTGAAATATATAACAGCGTACAAAAAGCTCTTATTTGAACTTAAAAGCTTGCAAATCATCAATTCATCAAAGCGGTAACAACGAGACATAGGAGCTTTGTACTGATGAACAGTTACAGTTCCAGTAGTTTTTGACCACTTTTTGATGAACTCCGCATGCCAACGTAATATTGCCGCTCTACTTAGCTTATGTGTAAAACATAAAAACACCTGGAATATTCTATTGTCTACATCATGTCAATACTTACTGTGGTTATTGACGGCACTTCTAGTCTTCTAGAGACACTCGCGAGATATTAATTAGTTGTGCTAGTCGTTAGTTGCAAACTTGCAAGTCTTAGAACAAACATTGTGTCCGGTGTTTTGATTGTCTAACGAGCTAGGTGTTTTGACTTCTGAGTCATTTCTCTCATGTATTAAGCAATGATTATGCTCATTTTAATAAAATGGTTATTAGGGGGGAGCGAGGGGGCGAGACATGAGAACCAATAATCATCGTTTGATCATCTCGAACACCACTTGATTCCATGATGATTAAGGCTGCATCATTCTCCTATTATTTATTGCTAGTGAAGTCTATATCATACTAGAGGGGAATTTTGACTTAGATCAATCACCTCCAATAGGGGCCCCATCTACTTCCAAAACAATGCTTTCGGTTAAAAATGCCGAATCAATTAACAAAAAAAACGCCTAATAAAACTGAAAGAACAACACTGCCAAACCTTACAAAAATACGTACTCCCCACTAGTAGTTTAGTCCATAATATACTTTACAGGGCTGAAAGAATGAAACTATGAAACTAATAAAATTAGCATGTGGGTGGCAATTATCTGAGGCATTAGTATATCATAGGCATGTCAATGGTTTTATTATGTGGGTAGTGGTTCTATTTTGAGGTCGTCTTTTGTTTCAAACCCAGTGCACAAAATCAAGAGGTCTAGAGTACAATAGTAGAGACGAGTGACGAGAGTATGTCTAGCTAAGATTTCTTCTTTCAACTGCATGTATGAGTTGATTTTCCTAAATTAATTTATAGATACAGAATAAGTTATATCTAGCCTCTGTCCAAAAAAAGATACCCCCTCCGTTCCAATAGAATAACCCTATTTGCTTTTGGCACAAAGATTAAGAAAAGAGAATAAAAATGGGTTCCACATGAAAGATTTAGGAAAAAGAGTAGCACATGGGTGGTTTGCAACCCAAAAGCAAGGGCATTTATGTGATAAAAGTGACTAAAACCTTACCAAATAAGGAAATGGAGTTGTTCTATTGGGACACCCCAAAAAGAAATATAAGACTGTTCTATTGATACGGAGGGAGTATAAGAATAAGATGCCACTTATTAATGAAACTAATGGATTTGGTTCGAGTGAGATTTTATGAGCTAATATACGAGGGGGCTAATGTTGAATACCATGTGTACATTGATTGTTACGCATGGGAAGATGGAGTGGGAAAACACTTGTTTATATGTCTAATGGTTTGTTTGTTTGGAGCTAAAAGCCTGTGAACTCTAATTGACCACTTGATTGTCCTTCAAATTGATTTGGTCGTCCTTAAAAATAGATACCTTCGCAAACTTTCACCAAATACCCTTCTCTACCCCACCCCACCCCTACCCACCTACACCCCCTCAAACCCCCTCACATCACCAACTCGATCACATCTCCCTTATATTAAACTAATTTTAAATCATCTAAATTTATTAATGCTAAATAGATGTGTATATATTAACAGTATCATAAACTAAGTTCAAATTAATTAACTAATTCAAAATTAATTTAATGTCTACTTAATTTATTCTAATTTAAACCAATTATAAAAATCCTGAAAAAAAATAATCAACCATATACCAAACTAGGCTCGACGCACGAACGAGTCATGCGTAAACTTGGATCGACGCACGAACGAGTCATGTGTAAAACTTGGATCGATGCACGAACGAGCCATGTGACAAATTGGACTCATCATTGGTCCAGTCCAATTTGTCACATGGCTCCAACCTTGGTCACGTCATGTAAAAAACTGGTCTCTGTTGAAGTTGGAGCCGTGTGCGAAAACAAGGCTGGATATGGTCTCGCAAAGTTTTTCACATGGTCGATCCGTACCAACATCAAGCACGACTGGGACCAAATCAGGAATTTAATTTTTATTTTATTAATGTGACTATCATCAATACAACTCCATTCCAAGCAACACCACAAGAAGTTGAGGAGTGGCCGCCGGAAATGGGGGGCAGGGGCATTTCTCGGGGTGGGGGGTTCCCGATCTAGAGAATATAACAGGGGCGGAAGGGGGGTCGTTGTTGGGGCGTTTGAAGGGGGTGGAAAAGCAGGGGCGGTTGAATTTGGGGGGGAGGGGGGGAGCATAGGCGGTTGAGTGGGGGTTGGGGCAGTTGGAGTGGTTGAAAGGGGCAGAAGACGGGGAGGAGAAATTATTGTGTGCTCCAGGAATAATACTCCATGTCATTTATATCATGACAGTGAACAAAACTATAAAACAAAAAATTAAAATACGACTTCCACACTTCTAACTTCTTTTCAATTTCTAGGTTGGTTGTGTTTAGTGGCTTGTAGTATTGGTGATGTGGTACTTTTGAAGCACCAAATAATTTCTCGACGGGGAGGGGTATTGAGAAATATAGGGGTATGATGCAGGAATATGCATAGGTTATGTTGGGATGCAAATCAAGGAGGGGTTGAAAGAGCAATAGATGAAGATGAAGATGGGATGGAGATGAAGTATCAGTGGATCATGTGACTTGATTTTGGAGGGGGCGGTGGGGGGGATATTTGGTCTAATTAAGGAAACCAAATCAATTTTAAGGGCAGTGTTTAGTAGTGCAGATTGTAAATTCCAATTGTGTGTGATAACTTAGATATGTTGTTATGATTAACTATATTTTTTTCTTTCAGTGATAATAAAAGCTTTTTTCACATTTTACCATTCTAATATAAAAAAGGAAATCATTCAAAGGTTCCTACGTCTTTATAATAATGTTATTAAAAGGCATTGAATGCACATTATAAAGCCATGTGTCATTTGCCAAGTCAACAAAAAAAAAAAGCTTACTCAAAATGAATGTGGCACAAAAAAATATATTTATTGTACACATTTATCAAACAAAAGCCTCTATGGGCTACACATTATTAAACAACATGTCACTTAGCTAGGAAGAGAGAGAGCAAGAGAGAGAGAGAGAGAGAGAGAGAGAGAGAGATTTGTTTCACACATTTGTCAAACAATTGTCTCTATGAACTATACATTAACAAGTAGCACAATAAGAAATCTTCATATTAAAATTTCATGAATTTACTTTGAACGATATTAAAATTACACAATTCACGTGTCACTCAATAAATAAATAAAAAGTTACACATTTGTCAAACAAAAGTCTCTATGGGCCATACATTAGCAAGCAACATAAGAAATCATATTAAAATTCCTTATGAATATACTTTAAAAGAAATCAAAATTTCACAATGTTTTTCTCTTACAAACCAAATATTATTATAAAAATTACTATAATACTCAAACAATCACTTAACTATTCGCGCATTGCGGACCGAAAACTAGTGAAATTATTAATCACAATGATCGAAGTATCTTCCCTCTGTGATCATGACACATCTCATGTACTCAAGATATATATATTGATTAATTACAATGTGAAATTACCTACATTTATGATAGTCATTTATATCAGCCTACCTCTTGAATCATAGAACACACATGATTCTCACACACTATCAACTCAATTTTGCTCCTGTAGCTAATGACCTTTAACTAAAATATCCAGAAAGTTATATAAAAAATTTATCAAGAAGCTGACTGACGGTTTCCTATAGGAAATATTTGATTCAGAGCGCCTGATTTGATGGTGAAGAGTGGGGAAAATGATAGTGTAATCTTTCCATGATTCTTATCGTTGCAGAATTTGAAAAATATTATCATCAAACTGACTTTATTAATCAGTGTCTCAAGCTACCCAATGCTCAATCATGCGAAATGATATCCAAAATAATTTAAATATCTAAGGACCTACTCGCCGGTTGATAATTTAGTATGACTAATAGTACTAAGAGATCATGGTCTAGAATGAAATTCTTGTGCTTGTTCGTTATATAAATGTAGGGAAGGAAAATGGGTAAGTGCACCATTTTTAATGCATTGATAGAAACACTCACTAAGGTTACGATAGAAAATCTAAGTAATGAAGCTTGCAAAAACAGACAATCACTTATTCCAGAGAATGTCATTATTAGATTCCTGTGGGCTTATAACATTTTATGATAACCCGATGAAGATCGGGATGAGAAAAGTATATATTGGATGGGTGCAGTGCACCACCATCCTAAGTGGTCTGCCCCGGGCCTTCTAGTATTGCAATGATAAATTTGTTATTGACCACATATGATACTAATTAGTTCGATAAAGTTGGCATATAATATAACGTTTAGTACAATAGTACTCTGTACACCAGAAACAAAGATTACATAGAATTAGGAAAGGCCGTAGCCGCGTACGTAGTAGTATACTAGTATTTGTACATGCCTATGGAATTTCTGCTCACAGCATTCTTGATAGAGTACATGCGCCTCATATATGATTGATCGTCTGGCCGACACGCTTCAAATGGTTGGTAAGTGCTAGGGACTGGATATATGCATTGGCATATACTCCATATCACACGTACTCTTGATGTCATTGTAAATGTTATGTTGCGGATAAATGTAAATAAGTTTTTTTTCCTTCTTTTCCAAATCTAGGTAACGTTTGTTGGAAGATAAGAATCAAGATTTAGGCTTATAGAAGATTTTACTTTCAGCAGTTCCCGGTAATAAATTTGTTGGAGGGTTGTATTTACAATTTAGTTCAGGTATGTCGATCTATAGGCCAACTTTACAAAATTATAGATTAAAGTTGTTGTTTGATCAAACCAATTGACATGATCTGAGTTGCATATCGTACACTCCAACCTCTAGCTAATACTTAAATGTACCTCCCTGAATTCGCTTTTACTTTACCTCACCACACACTCTTGTAAGAGTCTCCCCAACTTTATGCTTACAAAGGTTGAAAAACTATCTTATCTCACCCCTTTTTGCCGGGCTTGGTTGTGCCTATATAACAAACACACACACACTCAGCACCGCACGCACACACACACACGTGCGCGCCTCTCACAATAAAATGCCAATTACCATCAAGTAAAATATCACAAGAACAATTGGGTTAAAAATACTTAGAAGCGTTGTCATGCCTTAGGATAGAAAGACCCTTTCTAGAAGGTATACTCCCTTCTTTCCATTCGTAAGTTAACATTTCTTTATTTAGATGTTTCACTTGATCTTTTGTTAACGTTTCTCATTTTGGCAACGTTTTGGTATGTAAATTGTCTCTCTTGTCCTTACTTTATGTAAAACTCAACTCATTTGATTTGTGGGCCACACTTAAGCAGACTACTTTACCCTTATTTTATGTACTTTACATTACTTCATTAGCTTTTCTTGGTTTATGTAATAAAGTAAACGTTAACATCTCAATGGGACAGAGGAAGTATTTTCTAATTGAGGTATGACTATGAACGGGTTATTCCCTTGTACTTATATTGTAAATATACAACTGCGTTTTTGACAAAGATTAATCGATATAACTGGGTTTTGGAGATAAATTTAAATAAGTACTTACATTTATGACCCCAAAGAAAATCTCACCCAATACTTAAATGGCAAAATATATCATACATTCTAGTTTATTTATCTTTTTTTTTGTGACGAAGATTGTTGTGATTGTTTGTTGTAACTTGTAAGTGAATTGAGCATGAAATTGATGCACGTCCTCGTAGTAGCAAGAAATAAAGAAACTCATACGTGAAGCTTACAAGTGTGTGTACGTAGACTAGTACGTACATCTTACAAGTCACAAGTGCTGAACTAGTTTAGGCAGGCCGCAGGCACTATTCTTATGAAACTCATACATTCTAAGCTCAACACCTGGCATTTATTACCAAATAATTAGGCAGAAAAAGGATGTCCTAGTAATAGTTAATTAGTACTGTCATCATAGATGATAGAACTGCAACGCTAGGTACGTTCGTCATCCAAATATGACCTTAGTTATCTGCGCTAGAGGCCAAGAACATTTTCGAAGTACCTTTCTCTTTCAAGTGCTAGATTTGTTTGGATATTGACAAAATGACAAGTGACTATTTTTTCAAAGGATACTTACAATAATTTCAACATAAAGCTGAATTATCAGTATAAACTTTGGTATTTTTTCTGTTAAGACATAGCTTTTGAGACACTCGCGTATTGATACGATCTTGTCTCATCTTGACCACGATTAACCGATGTATATGAATCTTTTTGAAGAGAGCTACATTGATGTATAACGGTAAAATGAAAGAACATGTTACATCTTAGATTTGCAAATTTGTACTCCGTATGATCCAATTTACCAAATTAGCATGTTTACAAAAAAAATGTAATTACACTCAAATTACCTAAAGAGAGACTATTAGACATTTTTTCATACCATTTCCACAACCCAATGTGTAAAAGGGTCGGGTCTACATAATTTTGCCCCCTTATTGGATTGACTACACAACGTACATTGAGAATATCAAACTCAAATACTCTATAAAATCAAAGGACACTGGCCATCTCACTATATTATAAAACTTTATCAACATACTCACAGTTAAAAAGAACCATAATGTGCTCTACGTAATTAAAAAAAAATCATTTATAGTTATTATTCCTCCTTGCCATTTATACAAAGTATACCTCTTGATACCTTTGAATATCAACTTCAAACTTGAATAAATTAACATTACTCCATATGAGCCCAAATAATTGTAGCCTTGATCATCTAAGCCACGAAATAGCATCATTACCAATGGCAACATACCTACACCAAAGGCTTCGTAGTAAAAAAATCAATTATTATGATGACTCATATGGTTTGAACACCAACAATCAAAAATCCAATGATCAAATTCATTCTATGGCTCTGACACTACAATTGTCAAATCCTCCTCCGAATCATACCTCTTATTCTTACCTTAAACAACTATGGTGGCATCCATTTTCCTTATTCTTTAACTTAACATACACAATCATCTCTCATGTGTACGGGTTCTTCACAGTCATAACATATGAATTTACCACTAGACCCTTTGTGTTTCGTCTTATTGTTCTTTTTATTTTCCTAGTTTAATTAACAACCAACCCCACAGTCGCACCTTAAGCAATATCGACACCAATTGCCTTTTGTCGCATATCTGTAGTATGTAGTGTTGACCTCATTACTTCTAGCGTACGTGTTTCTTTACTAACAAAAGGTTTTACAAAACTCTCATTTACAAGGGGTAAAGAAACCAATAGAATCTATGAAACATCCTCATTATCCATCTTAATATCTATATTACGTAGATCAAGTAAAATATAGTTAAGTTTCTCTATTTGTTTAATAAGCACCTTCATACATTTTTGGGAACAACCACCTTGTTTAACTTAGCTTATTGGTGAGCGATTTGGTCTTACACAAGCTTTCTAATTTCACTAAAGGCCAACAATAGTGTGATGCCCCACATTTGAGATTGAGAATTGATGAGTGCTTAAACGGATTGATAGTACTACTCATAACAACAAGATGCATCTTCTTTTCAAGGAGCTCATTTACTTAGAAACTCCACAGCTAAGCGTGCTTGGCTGGGAGTAGTATAAGGATCGATGACCTCCTGGGAAGTTTCCCAAGTGTGCACAAGTGAGGACAAAATGCACTAAAAAGACCAGTGTTGGTATAGTGGGGTCATACACAGCCTGGAGAGCCACATTTGATAACATTGACTAGCCCGCAAGGGGTTGGGGTGTTTCAAATAGTTAATCATCACTTATCGCCCTGATCACTTCATATGATAAACTCAATAGGATATTGTGGATTGAGCTTTGTCCCCCATAAGATCCATCTCCGTTCTGATAGTCCATCCATCAAGGAGGATACAATATTATTTCCATCGTTTTTAGCTAAGAACAAGCAAGTGGCTTTCATATCCCCTTTTACTTAACAAATTAAGTTGCCCTTACATTTATCCGCCATAGAGCAAAACTATTATGCCCCATAAAGTTGTCAGTCTCCGTATCGATCAGCTTGTCTACAATTGTTCCTCTCGAGGCTTTAACGACCATAAACTTTGGTGCCAATTGTTGTGCGGAAGCGCGAAACAACAAGAAGAAGAACAAATAATAATAATAAAGACTTGAAAAGGTTTATTACCAATGTCGTAGGTAGGTTTTCAGGGCTCCGGAAACAATTTTTAATACATGAGAGAATTACAATTACGAAGATGATCTTAGAGGATTTCTAGATTTGTATCTCAAAACATTCTTTGATATTAGCTCTCAATATTCTCCATATATTCTTATCAATAACTACGATTAAGTAAAATGAAAGAAATAGCACGTCTTGTATGAGGTTTCAGTGAGACGTATAAAAAAACTACTTTAATCTACAAAAGTTATGATGCACATTTCGAAGCAATGTTGCTTTAAAAATATGAAAATGTTACTTGTGAAAGAGTCTTACCGTGGTGTATCATATTTAAGACTTTGTGTATAGGAAATTATAACAAAACGGCTAGACATTCCCACGTTAAAAGAGTAGATGCTTCCACGAGTCGTGGCTCCTTTTCCCAATACCTCTAAACCCTGCATTCAAAATCATACATTGTTATCTCAACTTTGAGTTGTGGAAACTCCTACATGACCAAACTCCAACCTTCATTATTAAGTTCATCTTTCCTTTACATCAAGTGAGTCACTTATTTCAACATAAACCCTTAACCCGATATGACCTTACCTCACCTCCAGCGTAAATCTCACACTCACACTCATACGACAACACCCGCAAACTCCGCGGATTATAGGGGATAAAGTCATGATGGAAAACAAATAACCATGTAAAAGGGGTAATACCTATAGAATGGTAAGTGGAAACACATCCATGATTATGATTTATTCATGCACACCTATGCTAACTTCTTTAGTTGAACATCTTAAGGTAGGTCTTCTAAGTTGTACTAGACCAATTTAATTTGCAGGAACAAATAGCTAGTGATGCGAAATTCAAGAATAATTACTAATCATGATATTTTAATTATTAGTAACACTTGGCTGCTCTATAATAGGTATATTTTGACTAGGTGATTTCTTAAATATCAATTTAAACGGGTAAAATTTTCAAATAGTATTGTCCTTAAAAACCACAATAAAAAGCTCAAAATTTTCACATGACAATATAAAAAACTTATAAATTTAAATATAAACTTATGGCTAAAATATCTTATAATTTTTTTTGCAAGTAGGGATAAGACAGTTTGTCCACAAATTTTGATCTAACGTGAGCTTTTAAGATAAAAATATGATGTATTAAAATTTGATTTGAGCATGTTTTTTAAAAAAAACTTATTATTCTTAAGTGTCACATTTTTTTAAAAAAATTATATTTTTATCTTACAAACTTATATGTCGGATAATTTAAGCTAAATGTTACTCTTAAAAGTTTTTAAGTTCAATCATAGTAGTAATTTGATGGATAACTATCCACTTCACTTCTAATGATTTGGCCAACTTTTGAGAGTGTAGAGGCACATGCAAATCATTAAAGAGTGCCTACTTCTTTCAAAAGAGATTGGAGCTTAAAGATGACCTCCGAAGCTACGATTAGGAATAAGGAGTAACTATAATACTAATAAAACTAATGTGGAGATTCGCAACGCTAGATTTTCTTATGAATACTTGCATAAGTAGAGCCGGAGCTTAAACGAATAATGATCAAACTATTGCTTTTACTTAGTTCTCTTAAAGTTGAATCACACTATGAAAAGGGGTTGTTTTAGCTTTTGCTAAACAAGTAATAGTAGGATGAAGCCATCATTAAATGGGAGAAGCTACATTCCATTCTCACGTTCGGCACCAGCCGACCGATTATTTGAAGGCATCCGGCGATTTTTTGAGAGTTATCTTTTTATCGTCCACGATTCCCCTCTCTCCACCAAGAAGGCCGGGAAATTAAGAGTTTCCACCAAAAAATAACATTTGAACTAACTTCTAACTAAAACTTACAACTACATAGTATTTCACTTGGCAAGTTACATGTGACTTGACCAGTTTGATTTCTATGTAGATAAGGACCTTAACTAAAACTTACAACTACAAAGTGAAGAAGTATTTCACTTGGCAAGTTACTTATGACTTGACCATTATGATTTTTATGTAAATGACTAAATGAGGACCTTAAAACAGTCATATTTTTCAGTTTATACGGAGTATTATACTATCTAATTACTAAAGGTTTGTGAAGTAGATGTATTCACTTAGCCTATACAAATTACGTACTTGAATAAGCATTCCAATTATGACTTAGAATGATAGGTACTCGATCTTGTCTCCAAAGTTCGGTAGGTTTCCAGAACAATATGTTCATAACCAGCAAACTACGTTTCGTGATGTATAGGATACATCTCGGTCTATGTTCTCCCCTTCTTGAGAGTATCCCGATAGGAGCACCTTTCTCCTAAGTCAATACAAAATGTTACAGAGCGTCTAGGTTCTGTTTCATTTTGCCAATATGCAATGGAGTCAATGCTAGCTCTTCGTCATTCTTAGTCATTAGTAGTTTTATGAACACCATATTTAACTCCTCAAGTCACAAAGAGCATCTTGGGGTAAAGGAGAGTTTCGATACAAATCTACGATAAACCACATAATACTTCATAAAACATGTTAAGGACAGTTCTCATATAAATCTACGTTAAACCAAAGAATACTTCATAAAACAAGCTCGACAATCTTATATATTTAGGAACATAATATTGATCTCCTTAGAGGTTAACTTAATGGGGATAATACTAATACACAAAATCTTAGAAAAGACCGATTATTACATGGTTCATGACCAATGCTCTCACCTCTCGCAAGGAAATGTTAATCTAAATCTATTTTGTATAAGTTAACCACATCTTTGTGAGAAGTGGTAGCATTTGGTCATGAACCATGCATAAAATTCTCGTCTAACTCGCATAAAAGGTGGCATAAAAACCAACTTTTGTCTAGTAATGTGATCTTTGGCAAGGCCTTTTTTAGACATTGTTTGTGGTTTTTTCACATTATTTGACTAAATTAAGGTTCTTTGACTAAATTAAGGTCGTTTGTTGAAACCTGGATGTCAACATCCAGCCTTATATTGATAAGTACCTGAAAAAAAAATTACTTTTACAAACTTATTTTAGAATCAGGTACTTAATCTTTTTTTCTTCCGATTTTACCCATGTCAACATTATAGACGAATTGTAATTGACCATATACCTTTATATCAATTTATCAAATATCAGTGTATATTACCAAACACTTCATGACATTCATTTTCGCCATTTAATTATATTATTTGTCATTCTGAAGGGAGTGGATGCAATCGTAAATTAGAATCGAACCTTATGTTCCATGTATGAAACGTAAGATGACACTCTTATGCCAGAGCCTTTATTTTCTATCATTAATGCACTTTTCATTTCACTTGTTATGTAAATACCATATTTCTTATTCCTATGGATCTGCACCAGGTGTCATACCATCACCTATAATCTAACGAATTGGATTACTATTTTCCTGCTTTATGCAGCAATGATGAATCGATTAGGGCCTCTCTTGCATTTTATTGTATGAAGAAATAGCGCAAACTTATTTGATACTATAATGAAGTGTAAGATCTATCTTTTAAGATTCTAATGCTTTCGGAAAATATCGTCTTTTTGTTTTCGTTAGGTTGAGTTTAATATCTCTTGATACTTATTGTACATTAATTTTGAACTCAATATATATTAACTTTTTCACTTTAGTACTAACAAATGCAAACTTATAATGTACTCCATATCACTTTTACCGATATTTGAAACACAAAATCATATGCCTCCAACATCGAATGTATTTGATCGAAGCTACTTGATCATAGGATGCTAAATGTCAATTTCAACGGGCTCTATTTGATCATTTCACTCCGGATATTACTAAGAGTGACATGTTATCAGTCAAAGTTCTTTAGTTTTTGTCTTTCCAAATTGGCACATGAAGTAACAAAGTTATCAAAGTCATCAATGGGCTAACGAAGGTACGATTAAGCAAAAAAATGATTATGATCGAGTCAAAGGGACAATGGACAAACCGATCGATTTTAGGAGCTGCAACCTGCATGCCACTTGAATTTTTATTAGGAAACTAAGAAAAATCCTATCAAGCCAACAAGCAAGGTGTAATGATCGACGGAATCACCTTAGTTCTTAACTCAATGGTTTCAAAGAGTATCGATAATAAACATTGATCGAGTGCATCAAGCTCGTTATCTAGCACTTCAATATTTTATTTTTATTTTCATAATGGAAATAGTATCAATTACCAAAGCCATCAAATGCCTAACATGCATGATTAATGTGCGACTCCATTAGCCCAGATGCATATAATCTGTGTGTGAGGACGAAGTTACGATTGAGGAAGATATTGGCGCCTCAACTGCTCTTCGATCTCTATTGACAAAAAAATTATTTCAAACCAAACTAGTAGACAATTCATGTATTTTAGGTGTTCGGGTGATAACAAAAGATAATCACAAATAGAATACTGCTTAATTAGCATATAAATCAAATTGGAGCAAAAATGACAACGCAATGCACCTAGACACAATCTATACCATGCTCCCAAGAGCATGTGCTCCCACTTGAATTTCTTGTACCTTTTGTCAATTTTCTTATACCTTCTCAAAAAAGGTACAAGAAATTTAGGGTGGGAACACCTAATAATTTGCCGCACCTAGAGCGTACTCTGATGCTCGTTTCTAACACAATAATAATAGCATCACCATAAAAATCAAAGCTTTAAGGCAATAACGTCAAAAGTATCAAATATCAAAAGACAATTCACTAAACATAGTGGTCGTCACCAAAAACTCAAAGCTTTATGTTGCAACATCTAACATCCTAATATGCATAAACTTCATTGATGTATAATTCAATTTTTGTTTTCTAAGCATATGATCAAACTTAATCATAAAAAGGTCTAAGCACGATTTTTAGTATACATTAATAATAAAAAAACATAACATATATATAATATCAAATGTGAAAATATACCCAAAAAAAATGTTTTTAATCCGAGAAAATGGTACAGGGAAAAGAGAGTGAAAATAAACTTAGTTTTTGGTATGTATACCAACCTTAATCTTACTTGATAAACTCATATACACATTATCTGTATTTGATCTCAACCGGTATTTGACTTACATGTCTGATCCATTTGACAAGTTTAAGAATATGCTGTACATGTATGATGTATCCATACTACACTCTAAGGGATTTTATTTGTTCGATTAATATTGAACAATAAACTAACCAAAAAGGCAAAATATCTTAATTTTTTTATAACATGTTTTCAAATAAGTTAAAGAGGGCTTAGAAAGGAGGACATGTTTATTAGCATAGCCTCAACACAAAGCCTGAATTCCACATAATCTTTCTCATAATCAATCCCTACCACAATCCCGAAATTCACTTAGCATTGTCTTTCATCATCTATTCAGATCATAAAAGTCATTTTTTCACGACTTCGGCACGAGATATGGCTCATTGATTTTAAGTCATGCACCTTGGTATACCTAAAGCTACGAATTGAAAATGGGTGGAGATGTCTTTAAATCTAGATACAATTTGGTGAAAAGAGATTTGAGAAATGTGGCTAGCTCCTTCTTCAATTAACCTATGAGTATTTAAATCGAATCTTCTCACTCTAAAATTATTAAATAATTACATTTTTTACTTATTTGTTCTTTTTTATATATATACAAAGAACGAATATAACGATAACAGTCCGCTTAAATAGGTAGTTTAACCACCACATATTCTATAGTCAAAAATTTGACCCATTCTAGGAATTGGCCCATGAGTCCCTCATCCAATCAACACTTGTTTTACTAGTTAACTTTTGGTGCTACGTTTCACCATGTAATTTCTAATAAAATTATGGGGTAACACATACTGGCATACTGCAATTCTCTATGATCACAAATTCACAAGAAGCCTTTTCCAAGTACAAGTTTGTGTCATCGGAAATTCACATCCAATGCGGATTCTTAGTTCATACAATGACTAATATAGTGACGTTAAGATTACTAAGTAGGCTGGAAAGGAGACTAAGGTCAGTTTTTTCTCTAGATTATTGCTTATCATTTTACAAAAATAATTCTTTTTGATTGAATATGTGATGTGATGAACGTCCCACTCAAATTAGAGTTCCTACCTTTTTTTACCACACTTAGCCTCACACCATATGTTTTCATAAGCATTAGGAATATTAAATACCACCCCCTACCCTTCCTATCTTATGCACCAAAGGAATATATATACTGACATATCACAATCTCTCCCTCTCCCTCTATCTCTCATCCTCTCTAGTGTTGAATGCTGATTTAGGCCCGTACCCTTCGCCGCTCTCCTCTCATCTTTCTTCTCCATTGAACAACAACAATCAAGTAGGAGAAAAAGGAGAGATTCAAAACTCATTGTATTTCTTTTTTCACTAAGTGGATAAGAATACTCAAACATTTCCACAAATTCAGGGAACCAACCCTTCCAACACCCAAAATCCATCCATCTCTTTGGATAACAAGAGTCTGTTGATCAGGAATCTCGGTTTAACCTCCCTTCATTTAGTTGGAATCTTAAGCTCCGAAAATAAAGGCTATAAAAACATGTGCAACTTCCACTTAATGTGTGTTACATATCCTCTCTTGGTTCATATTAGTCACAAAGCGTAAGAGAGGACTCTATTTCTTCCCTTTTTTTAGCCTTTGCAACGTTTCTTTTAATTTGTTACACATAATAACATGGTATACTCCGACGACCATTTGAGGGAGATAGAAGGCAAGCTAGCTCATGATCCACACCGTTTCAACGACGACAATATGGCGAAAAAAACACGTTACGTGCTCGTGTCTGGCCCGGTGATCGTAGGGGCAGGCCCGTCTGGCCTTGCGGCCGCGGCATGCTTGAAGGAGAAGGGTGTACCAAGCTTGGTGTTAGAGAGATCCAACTGCATAGCCTCCTTATGGCAGCTCAAGACGTACGATCGCTTAAGCTTACACCTTCCTAAGAGCTTTTGCGAGCTTCCCTTGATGCCCTTTCCGGAACACTTCCCTACGTACCCTTCAAAGAGGCAGTTCATTGAGTATTTGGAGGACTATGCTACAAAATTTGACATCAATCCTATGTTCAATGAGACGGTGGAGCGAGCAGAGTTTGATCAAACACTAGGGTTTTGGAGGATCAGAACAAGCAAAAGAGCCTCCAATAAAGGCGAGGAGCGCGACGAGGAGGTGACTACTACGGAGTATGTCTGCCGGTGGTTGGTGGTGGCAACGGGGGAGAATGCCGAGGTGGTGGTACCAGAGTTGAAAGGTTTGGAGGAGTTTGGAGGACCAATCTTGCACACAAGTTTGTACAAGAGTGGGGATATGTTTAGAGGCAAAAGGGTGTTAGTTGTGGGGAGTGGTAATTCAGGAATGGAGGTTTGCTTGGACCTTTGCCATCATGACGCTATGCCTTCAATTGTGGTCCGAGATAGAGTGAGTACCATACTCTATAGTACTACTATTCATTATATGCAGTAAACTTGTCTTGCTCTTTTTCATTGACAAACAATAACAACCACCACACGAATTCAATAGTAGCGAGTTTGAAGAAGTTTAGGTGCGCACAATCTTATGTTGCTTTTGTAAAATATAGGAATTATAGCCTTAGGCTGTACTTATTAAGATTTTCTTCCATTTGTTTTGGTCTTTTTATGTGTTAGCATGGTGATATCTTTGGAAAGGAGGTAACTCAAAATATTAGGAGTGGGGGAGGGGTGGTATCTTATTAACTCAATTGTCCTCCTATATTTAGGTCCTCCTATTGAATGTTCAAAAAGCCTACGGTTGGTTTAGCCTTTTAACACACCCAACTTTTTAGTTCTCCACCAAGACACAGGAACTGATATGAATATATAAGTGGTCAGGGGAGAAACTAGTAGATATGTAATGGGTGCTTTTCCTTTCCTGACCAACTGTTATCTTCTTCATTAGGTTTCCGATCCATAATGGATTTACAATCATAACATGAGCACTTCCGCTCTCCTCATATGTTAAGAGATAATTGTTGAATTTTGTGTGTGCGTGTGCTCTTTTGCTCATAGTATAATGAAAAGAGAAACTTTATGATAAAAAAAAATTAAGCACTTGTAGCAGTCATGGGCATGCAAAAGGCTAAGTAAGCTTAAACAATTACTATAAAATCTTTGATGGGTTAGTTATGGTTTGGTCTAAGTGTGTGAGTTCAAGTTCCAAGTACTGTTCACTCCATATTTCTGCAAATTGGTATTTTCCACTTTCTTGGGATGCTCAAGCATGCGCACATTGGCTGAAATATACACTAGGATCTTATTAAGCATCTGATAATAATCATATATATGGCCCAAACTTTTCTTCACCTTCTAAAAGATTTTCACTGTAAAGATGCATTCGTCTCCTGGAAACACCTTGCACAAGGGTGACTGGCAAATTGGCGCTCTTCCTCCCTTTTTCTGTCCACAATCTAGTCCCATCTTTTTACCTGACTTTACAGTGCGCATCTTTATACAAGTGATTACTGATTACGCTATTTTATTTACTTTAATAATCTATATTTTTTAACTTAATAAATGGTTTTCTTCTTTGTTTGGTGATGAAGCAGGTTCATGTATTACCAAGGGAAATGTTTGGAACATCAACTTTCGGGTTATCTATGTGGTTGCTCAAGTGGTTACCAATAACCCTAGTGGACCGACTCCTTCTCGTAATCGCATGGTTCATACTGGGTGATACTTCAAAACTAGGCTTACCCCGACCAAAAATGGGTCCCCTTCAGCTCAAGAACTTGTCAGGAAAGACCCCGGTGCTAGATGTTGGTACGCTTGACAAGATCAAAAGCGGAGACGTCAAGGTATAGTTGTAGTACTTCATGTCTCACTAATTACCACCATCATATCACATCTTTCTTTTCTACTGCTTCTCCTCGTTCATGGGGGCTCCAAAGTTGATTGATCCTAGTAAGATTTTTGACCCATAAAAAGCATTTTTTTCCCTGTTGTCTGATGGGATATTAGTGGGACATGATTCTTGGTTCCATTACTATAGCTAATAAATCATTAGCACACTTCTTAGTGTATTTGAACCTTTTTCCTTTTCCTTACCCCTCTTTCTTTTTATTTAAGACAACAATTTGAGCAGCAATGTTTCTTTAATGACTTGCTAGTTGCTACTTGCTAGTGGTAGGAGCACAGGAGTACAGGACGGAAAGGATTCTTTGCTCTCAAGTAATTTCTTTTGTTTACCAAATGTTATTCTGTGACTCTTTAAAATTTAGCTTTCTCAAACATGCAGCAAATTATTAAATTAATATTAAAACATATGTTTTTAACTTTTTTTCTTTTTATGGAGGGAGCATACAAAGTCGTAAATAAGAATCGAATTGTGCTATTAGAAGACAAGAGGAGACACCAATGTGCCATATCCGGATTCTCTAGAAAATGTGCTCTAGCTAGTAGTTTGTAACTCTTATACGGAGTACGGAGTATATCATAAAAGTGTCTAACCTTGGGATATTTGGTTGAATGTAGGTGTGTCCGGGCATTAAGCGGTTCATGCATCATACTGTTGAATTTTTGGATGGAAGAGTGCAAAATTTTGATGCTGTCATCTTAGCAACTGGATACAAAAGCAATGTGCCATATTGGCTAAAGGTATAACCTTTTACTTTCTTCCATTGTCCCCTACCGTGCTTTTTTGTTTGTTCTTTGTTAGTTTCTTGATTCCTAAGAATATCTTAATCTATGAAACCACTGGAAAACTAAAGTAAAGTATGGTGTTCCATTTTTTCTCTCCTAGGAAAGGGAGATGTTCTCGCAAGAGGATGGACTACCGCGAAGGCCATTTCCTAATGGCTGGAAAGGGAATGATGGGCTGTACGCGGTGGGGTTCACTAAACGTGGCTTGTTAGGTGCGTCCATGGATGCCAAGAGAATCGCAGAGGATATTGGACACTGTTGGAAGGTCGAATCAAGACACCACACTACCTTCGATCGTTCATATGCATCTTGTTAACGGTCAAGACTCCATTTTGAGTTTAGGAGTAGTACATGATGATGACAAGTAGAGTATTTTTTGATGGTGCCTACTGCCAGCATAACTTATTACCGATGAAGGTTCTACTTCCGAAAGAAGCAAAGATGAGTGGACGATCAATGGCAAAAAGAAATGAGCTTCAACATATTATAAGTTGATTCCCATCATTTCAAGAGTACGCAAATTAGTGGGAGAAAAAAGAAAGTTGTTAACAGAATTAATGGAGTTGATTTTTGTGGGGACCTTAAACAAAATTTGTAAATCTTGTACAGTTGCTATTTGTTCGCTTAGTTAGGCAAAGACTTGTTAATTAGGAGGGCAGGTTTATAGGCGTGTCTGGTATTTATTTTGGCGAATTGTTGTGAGAGTTATTTGTCTCTTTTCTTCTTCTTAGATGACTAAGATTTTTGATGAGTTTTGGTGAAGGGTTTGACGACAGATTTATGGTGTGTATAAAGTTGTTATCTTCTTTCTTTTTGGTTTGGGGGGTGAAGGTGGGGGTGGGGGTGGGGGGAAGACGATACAAGAATAAAAGCTGACCTTGTATTTACAAGTTCCTTTGTACAACATTCATGCCTATCTTGAACTCTTGATCATGTGCCAATCATCAATGAATCACACCCACTTTCTAAACAACTATGCTTGCCGCCTATGTAACTATTAGACAGCTGAGGAATAGGTCTCTTAGAAGAGCGTCTAATTATAGTTACATGATTAGGTCGGACTTGCTAGTTTTAACATTTTCAAACTTTATGGTGAGCTTAGAAAATTCTTCATCTAATCTTTCTAATTAAAAACATTTGTCGTATAGTACACTCCTACATGATGCATCATGCTCCATATTCACTATCATAACAATAATTTCACGTTAATTATTATAGTATATATATTTATCAATCTTAATATACATAATATAATATATACATACACTCGTCACATAATTCATTTTCACCAAGTATTATAAAAAACATATTCACAAATTATAGTGTGTATATTCACCGAATATATTGTATGTATTCATCCATATTCATGTCGATGCATAATGCATCATGATAGGGGTCTAGGATGTAATTTGAAAACAAATATTGCTACAACTAAACAAGGTGTCCTTTCATAGAACTTTCTCCCCCTCCCCTCTTTATCTCTCTTGGATAAAAAGAACTTTGAGCCCCAGTATTTGGACCTCGTCGGTGACCTTAGTGGTGTTGTTGCTGTTGTAGGTGGTCGGTTCGGTCCTCGTTGTTTTCATCACATCCACTTTGTAGCCCTATGCATCTATAAAAATATGATCACCATGATCACAACAACCTATATCCTTTTGTCTTTTGTAGTTTTTCCAATAATCGTTCTTGTTCACTAGTGAAATTTCCTGGCGAGCCACTGTTTCGATCATGAATTTCATTACATGACTTTTTGGAGGTTGGTTTCGGTATATTAGTGGGTGTGGGTGATCTACCGTTTCTTTTTAGATTGACGGGTTTTAAAGGGTGGTCTTTGTCAATTAAATGGTGGACTTTCTCAGTTATCCAGTGAGTTATTTCATATAAGCTTTCCTGTCATTACTATTATTACTTGTGCTTCATTACATCATTGCTCTTTGGGTTTGCACTATTGAGTTACGTAGGAAATTCTTCCTTGGATTTGGTTGGTTGGTTCTTTGTTTGTGGGGGTATAAGTGGATAGTATTAGCCTTTTAAGAGCTTTGTACTCATGTCTCTAGAGTCATGGAGTGTGGAAATATTTTGGAAATGCTAACCAACTGTTATTTGGCTGATTTTTGGAAGGGTGATGATGTATCAAAGAAGTGTTTGGGAGTTCAAATGGGTTTGATGAATTATTTTAGTATGTAAAATCTTTCAAATCGGAAGGGATTCCTCTTTTTAAATTAAACAAGATAAATTTGAGTCTGGTTTTGGCAAGCATAGCAAATAAACAAACATGATGTGCTTTGTTGTACCACATGAAAAGAAAAAGGGATTTTCTCTAAAATGTCCCTGTGGTATAGCAAAAAAGTCAGAATGCCCCCGTGTTTTTTCAAGAAAGCCAGAATGTCCCTGAGGTCGAAATTTCACCTAAAATGCCCTTAATGATGAC
>CAAKMY010007640.1:0-14132 GCA_901111285.1 Corrigiola litoralis
CAGGGTGACATAAGGAAATACCCCTAAATAAAATGGACAGCCATGGATAGATATAGTGCAAGTATGGGAGATATATTACTTGGCCTAGTTCATGGTGTCCCAAATCAATCATTCAAATGGGGGTGATGAACAGTCCTCTCTGTTGAGCATCACTTGGGGGCTACACTCACTCCTACACTCCATTCCTTAATTATTCCATTCATTCATTCATTCTGTCTATCTATCATCTCTCTCTCTCTCTCTCTCTGCTACTGCTGCTGCTACTACCATACATTCATTTCTATATATAAATATAATTTTATATTCTATCCAGGAAAGTATTATGGGAAACAGGAGGAGGCGGAGGAGGCAAAGGAGGCATCCTCTGCTCAAAACAAGCTTCCTCTTACAACTGATCAAGATGCTCTCAGACACGCTTATCGGTAACCTCCCCTTTCCCCTCTTTTTTTATACCATGGACGGACTACTTAGCTACACTATCTTTTAAGATCATGTTCTACTTTTCATGATACTCACGTATGTAGATGCTTACTTTCTTGTTTGTTAAGCTTCATTCGCTCTCAACAAGATGATATGGACTCATCGTGGGAACAAAGGCTGGTCAAGCGTTATTATCATAAACTTTTTAAAGAGTATCCTTGCTTGTCACGGATTCTCAATCTCTCAAATTATTATGTCATGATTGTTGCTTTTTGCAAGCCTTGACTCATTCAAGATATTGTTTAGCTGACATGTCAAAATACAAAACTGGCAAGGTACACATTCATTTACCCATCTTTTACTTTGTCGGTTTATGCATATCAGAAAAGCCAGGCAAGAGCCACCTTGTAGATTAAAACTTTACTAGGTGACGCAGTTGCAGGAGCTCATTACCTTGTATCTTCAATCGTGGTTGCGTAATATATTTGTTTACTTCAGTCTTTTCTCTTGGCTTCAATTTAGCCGCGGAGCTGCTGTTTCCCAGGTGTTCCATTATGGGTCACACTTTTTGTTTAGAATGACACTATATCTTATTGTATTTTGATATATATGACTGCTGTTCCTATTACTTGTATGTTGCTGCTTATTCTGCCTTTTCTTTGTGTGAAGGGTTCAGGGTTTGGGGTAGAAGTAGAAGCTTAGAAGTAGAAGCTTCACAAAGCTGAAGAGTTAGGATGTCATGGTCAGGTCAGGGTGGTTCATTGTTGCATCTAATGGGGTTGTTGTGCAGGTACATCCTGTGATTAAACCCATACCCTTCCACTTCACCTAATTTTCATTCCCTTTTCTCCCTTTCTCCAAATTTAATCTATATTTATAATTCTGCCATCTTCTTCTCCCTTCCCTTTTCTGCCGATTCTCTGCTTCTTTCGTTTCCGATCCCAAGGCTGGGTTGTTTTGGAGTGGGTTCAGGGTTCAATTTAGCAGAGGAAATGTTTTTGAAAGTTGCCGAGAGAGTCAATATCCAGTTTGAACCATCTCTGATCCACCTTTAGACTGCCGACCTGTGATCCTTTTCACCATGCAGTGATTTAGTAACGGAATAGACTTTGTCTAAATTTTCCATGAGTTACAAGTTACAACTGGGAGAGCCTTGAGAGTGATGTGGTATTCTCACTCGGCCTACGACTAGAAGATCTGGCGGAGTTCACCAGCCATTGAACTTCTAATTCGGACTATACACACATTTTAAGGCAACCTTAGCAAGGCTTTGCATGGGATGTCTGAGGTCATGGAGTTTATTGGGGTGTTAATAAATTATCTTCTCTCCGAAGTTCATATTGGTCCATAAAGATTTTGAATCATAGGAGGTTTTTTTTAAGCCAAACTATCTCCTTTCCAAGTTCAAGGTTAGACTTGGCAAGCTGAAGCTACACCTTATCTCCTACAAACATGAAAAAAAATACATGAAAAATGGGAAACTAGAGATACAATATCTGAAACTAAGTAACGAAAACACCAGCACTGGAGCGAGCTATCATCGTCTGCTTCAGGCTATTAATAACCTGCAAAAATCTGACTCCGTGCAAGGCTGCAAGCTACTTCGTATTGTCTTGTGCAAGCTTGAGCCATATCTTGCTGTACACGCTTCTCCCACCATAACATCTCTCACAACACCACACCTCCAACAAGCTGCTGCAAGAACCCTCCCCTTTCACTTCCCCCATGATCAGAATTATACCTAAAAAACCTTCCGCGCTTATAGCGACATCAGTGTTGATTTTTTGTGCCCCCAAGGGAGGCTTAGATCTTTTCCTCACTGCTAGTATTCATAAGAGGCTCTAGACATGGGTCTAATGTTAGTTGATGATAGAAAACTTTAGATTGTGGATTGGACTTTGGACTTGGGAAAGTTGTTCAAGTCAGGCTGAATTGGACTTAGCACAATCGCCGATGGTATATCACTAAAAAATTAGGCCATAATAATTCGGACTTTGGCCAAGTCTAAGTCAATCCTTCCTATTTACATCCCTATCTAGTGATGCTGTGAGATGTGCACTTTTGAATGGTCTGAATTTGGGATAAGTTCATATTTGACTTTTTGAACTTTTGACAGCAGTGTTTTAGTCAGTGTATTCTCGACTTGTTTGGTTAAAAGTAATAAAATGATTTTGTTGTTTACAAACTAAAGGTCTCTTCTGATAAGTATGAAATTTTTACTTTTACAGATTGGTTTGAGGTGGAGAACAGAAAAGGAAGTCATATCTGGCAAAGGTAATTTTATATCGCTGCTTGTTGAGATCTACTCGTGTGTCCCATTTGATTTGAAAACAATATCACAAATCAACCACACATCCGACAACTCGACTGTTCTAGAACATGTATTAAGTTTGCCTTTTCCAGAATCCAGTAATTTCTAGAAATCAGCCTTTCAGTCATTGAGGTGGTAATGTCTTCTGCTTTATCTTGAAGATGTAAATGTAAGCAACTGGTGATTCAACTGAAGTTCTGGGAGTAACTTTTCTTCCTGTTTGTCAGGGCAGTTCATTTGTGGTAACAAGCATTGTGATGAAAAAGAGGGGCTAGCTAGCTTTGAGGCAAGTATTCCCGTTTGTCAGTTGCTAATTGATTCAAGCATTGTGATTGGCAAGAGGGCTTATCCTCTTCAGATTGTTCTCTTTCTCTCTCTCGTGGAGATATTTTCTGATCTACACGACGAAATTTTTTCTGATCTGCATCCTATATGCATTTTTTTGATATGTTTCACTAGCACATCCATGTCTAAATCAAGATGAGTAAGACTGACGGAATGCCTAAGGATGCTAGATTTCTTGTCTCATCCTCCCTGCTATATGCTCATGTTCCTTATTGATTGTCTGCTGTATGTTGCGTTCTTATATTAGCATGTTCTGAAACAACTTAATCACGAGTATATTTGAAATTTTGTGTGTTGTTTAATGTTTTACAGGTAAACTTCTCTTATTTTGAGGCAGGAGAAAACAAACAGGCTCTTGTTAAACTGGTTGCGTGTGAGAGGTTGGTGCATTTTTCTGTGAATATCATTGTTTCCATTAGTGACTTTGTTGAGTGTGCCTATCTGAAGCTTTGTATTTTATATATCTTGGCCGTGGCGCATTCTTCCTAGTAAGACCTGTCTGCACGTATCACCATTGAAATGCAGCATTTTTTTTAAAGCTTTTCAAAATTCAGAGTGTAAATCCTTTATAGGTTTCTTTATCTTCATTATAAAACATTGTACTGCATTTTTTTAAATAATTTATCAAGCAAGAGTTCCGCTTGTTGTAATTCCTGGTTTCACAGTCATGGAATTGCAGAAAGAGGGATATTGGATGTTTTGGGGCTGTGTTTTTGGTAGTTGAAATCTTGTCCCCTTGTCTTGCTGTAAACTAAGTTAGTTCTTTACCAATAATTGGTGCTGAGTAGGTGCGCAGACAAGCTCCACTACAGAAGAAATAAAGATAAGGAGCAGTTGGACAACAGACAGAAACAGGAGTACGAAAGAAACAGGTATCAGATTCAATTGAAGTTAACGTCTACATTATTATGGAGGTCTTTTGACCTCATTCTGGCTGTGCTGTTTTCTTTTGCATTTTTGGATGGGTGGGGAGGGGGGGTTGAACATTGAACCCTTTGTGATATCATTTTGGACGTAAAGTCTTCACCATCTGCCCCTTGGATTTTGTCAGGGAAGTGGCAGCAATAGATGAAGAGATGGATGAACACAGAGAGACAACACAGCTAGAGAAATCCAAATATAGGGAGAAAAAACACTCCAAGAAGCGGAGGTAGTTCCGCAGTTTTGTACAGACATGTGCAACTTGCAATAGCACTCAACCTTCTTTCTCCACTGGGTTTTTTTGACAGATGAGTTTTTCATTTGATTTCAGGAAAAGGTCGTCCAGCAATGATTCTACTGACGATGAGGCTGAGAGGAGCAAAGAGAAAAGGAAAAAAGGTTGATGAACTTCATACTAGATCATATTAATATTGTGGCATGTTTTGCCTCTTTTCAGTGTGCATTATTGTTATTTCTAGTTAGTCTTAGCTGTCTAATTGAATCAAGGTTCTGTGTCCCTGGCTCAATGCTTGTGAAAGTTAGCATTATAGCCGGCTCAGGAGTCAGGACTTGGCAGTATGAGTCAACCTCTTGCTTCTCTGCTCGTCACTTGAGATTTACTAATCAAATACATCACAATACATTACATTAGGTAGAATGCACCCAGGTGAATGGGGGTTGTGAGGAAGAAAACAGTGGTCTAGTGACATCAGTCACGGGAAAGGATTGGCTTTCTCGAAGTTTGTGTATAAATGCATATGTTATATGCTACATGGAGCACCTTGCGAAGCTGAGAAGCCCGATTGCTGATTTGCCAGGCGTTCTTCATTTTTTTTTGTTTTCCGTCGTTTGGCAATGCTAGGCATTCTTCATTCATGAGATTGATTTCTTCTTTTGCTACTACAAGCAGAGGCACACGTATTCTCGAGCTTAATATGTGTAGTTTAATTTGCACAATAAGTTTAATTTTTTATTTTATTTTATTATTGCAGGGAAGAGAGGCTCAACGTCTGGTATAGATGACAAAGAGGGAGAAGATGAGAGTTTTGACGAGTTTTTGGAGGGGATGTTCCCATGACGCTGCTGCTGTTTTATCCTGTAATTTAGGTTTCTATTACATTGAACAGGTTCCAGAAGGTTAAAAGCTACTGTTGTTCGATGTTGTAAAGTGTGAATGTTGTTGTATGATATGCAATCTTGGCACTGTAGGCTTTCCATTTCTAGTACTATAGTTTAGGGACTTTTTCTTCCCAACTTAAAAAGAAGTGGCAACCTAGGATACTTACTGGTGGAGAAACCTACTTTGGTGGAATTGTCATCATCAGGCGTCATCGAGATAATAGTCCGACTCATTTCATGGGGTAACAATGGTGTTACTACACTACACATGACACTGTCATATATCATCACCCTTCATCATCATCATCAGTGGGGGTGGATTTATAAGCAAGCAAACATTTGCTTGTGTAGTTGTGTTAAACTCAGGTATATACTTTGTCATAAAAAAACTCAGGAATATGCTCTTTGTGAACTTAAGAATATCTTATTTCGATCTCGTATTCGGGGAAGTCCTATTGACTGTATGTCAAATAACTGTAATCTATAGACATGCATGTGGATCAAGAGAAGTTAGTTTGCTAAGATCAACGACTGAAACTTGATTGAGGGACAGAAAAGAGAAAAGAGGAGATAGAAGATAAATTTCTCAATTTGTCCACAATAAACCCCCTTGATTCCCACGTAGTTATGACGATTAATTTGGTAGTGCTGGCGACGCCAATAATGCACAAGTACGAAACATGATCCGGATACACTTTAATTGCGGCTGTCAAAAAAAAGCAGTCAGTCAGTAGTCAGTAGTCAAGTACAAGACCTACGGTGGAGAATCCTAGCTTATGTCAGATATCTTTAGTATTGCTCACCACGTGTCCCTCTACCCAACACGTACAAGGAGGCGCGTGACTTGCTAATGTCTAACATTGGCATAATCCTTAAATCCTTTAGGTAGAGTTGCCACCTATGGTCAGGACACCACGCCGTCTCCCCTACCCTAACGCCGTTTTCACTCACTTTCTTCTTAGCACTACTATAAGGAGTACTACCTCCATTTTCATTTATTTACTTATTAAAGTACTCCTTTTGTCTTTAAGAAACAGCTGTTCCCGTGGATACGTCAACACCTGGCACGTCCTTATATGCGATGGCCCACTCTAAATCATCATGCTTGTATGACACGTGGTGGCGTGGCAACCAACATTTTCAACCATTGTCCTTGGCCAATTAGTCGTAGAATAGTTTAGTTAGAAAGGGGAATTTAATCCTTTGATTTGATTTTGTTTATACCTGGTGCTGTAATGAACGCCCATGTGACTTATGATAGGATATAAATCTGATGTTCAATGTATGCCCATTTCCTACTTCTTTGTTAACTAATCACTGCTGATTTAGGGGTAGATTTACTTTCACGCTAATAGTCTGTAACGAATGAATTTTATTGGAAATATCAGTGTAAATATACTCAAAAATGTGAGAATAAACTGCTTCAAGAAGAGATGTTTATGCCTTAAGCTTAACTGTGAAATGGACATGTTAGGTGAAAAAAACTCTTGCAATTCAAACCCAGTGTAAAGAATTTTCAAGGGATTAGATATGATCTTGACATGGTCAAAATAGATAGTGTTGGGAAATTGGATGCCGATTCTCATTTAGGGTAACTGGGTAAGTAGCACCGCAGCAGTAGCAGGCCACTAAAAGTCGTAAAGGTTGAATATATCTCAGACATCCTTCCACAAATGTTTAAATTAGTAGTACTACTAATAGCAGTGTGTAGTAAGTAAATACTTGTTCAAATGTAGAAATGGTTATCAACAAATAAGATACCAATAATAATCACCACTTCGTTCATTTGTAGAAGTAAAACCAATAATTAGTACAAGCATTAAAAAAAGGGAATGATGTCTCTGCTCTAATCATCTCACTTTCATGGTCTTTTGTCGTGTAATGATCTGTTTGAATGAGTCATCAAGAAACAGCTTTCAACCCTGAGCAGTGAAAGGTGGCTGTCTCTCTTAAGGATGCAGCTCCTCACTCTCATTTCTCATTTCTCTCATCATTTCCTCTCAATCTTTTCTTGACCTTTGCTCTTTGTCTTATCAATCCTTCTGGTACACTCCTCACTTTCATTTCGTGCTTATTCATTGAATTCTTTTACGTTTGCAAGTTGCATGTGAGCGGAAATTTGAATAAATGTACAGAATTCAGTATGAAATTTGTACTAAGATTATTTTATACCCGCACATATTATTACTTGTGCTCCTTTTTGTTATGTAAACATTTCTTTTCTATGCGTCCCGTATCTTAATCGTATGTTGTAACGTCTTCATCATTTCCATAGTCTCATAATTCTAGCATCTTTGTTAGAAAATCATCTTCTTTCTTCAGTTTGTGTCAAGTCTTAATTATTGATACAGAACTTAAAACCAATTAAGAAATAGTCTGATGATCATTATTTTTTGAGTTTGGTTGTTTGTTTTGATCATGTGGTCTTACTGTACGTGGATTCTCTTATCTAAGGAGTAATTAATAAGGATAAGCATTTTTTTTATGCTCTCATAATCTCAGCACATGAGGTTGCTCATCTTTGGTGTTTATATGTGTACTGTTATAGCTGATTCTTAGTAAAAGTTGGTTTCTTTGCCATCTTGTAAATGTGCAGATCTTGTTCAAGGTAGAAAAGAATAGATTAAGCAAGGATTATTGAGGATTGGATTCCCACTAAGGCGTTAAACTACACAGAAGCTGGTGGGGAAGCTAAAGATTCATCCATGTCATTTGGACAGCCATGGTGGCGTGGTGGTCTTGGCAACAATTCAACTTCAACCCACTTTACTAGTACATCATCAACAAAGCAAACAATGCTCGGTTCCGCCTTGGCTGGCGGTTTTACGCTTGACATCAATGGTGTACAAGATTCCGGAGCTAGTGCTAGTACAGAGATCCACACATCATTGGCCCTTCAATCTGGTATGCATCACACATTTCTTATATGTATTGCAGGAATAAGATGAGTTATTTGGGTATTATTTTGATCTTACCATGTTTGTTGTGATTCTGACTTGGGAGGGTGTTTGGTCAGTGCTTGCTTTTATATGTTAAAACAAAGTTTCCTCAATTTTGTTGGTTAGCTCTGAATCCTGATTGATGGAATTGGGGTTTGGAGTTGCTTATGAAATGCAAACTGAGGAATTGCTGCATTCTTGGGGTCAATTGAGCCAGGGGGTGAGCTCTAGAGTTTAAAAGGGACCCCAAATTGTCTCTTTGAAAATCATTTTCGCTGTCTCACTTCTGCCTCATAGTATCTATCTTTATCTCTTATATTGTTCTTTTCCTGAGTTTACTATCTTAAATTTAAACAACTGCCGACTGGTACATTTCGTTGAAAAAAAATAGACAATTAACGAGAGAGTACTTACATGTAATTGTTCCTTCAAGAAGCAGATGCGGATAATGCACAAGACCAGAAGGCTCTTAAGCAAGTGCCATCCTCAATGCTGCAACATTTTGACGACCGGTCAAATTCTCAAATGGAATTTGTAGGTCACTCGATGGTAAGAATCTTTTTGTGCACATTTGATAAGTGATGCTTGCACTGGTAAGATTTTGTTGTTGTTCTTTTCTGATGAGCCGGATGGTCATAATTTTATTACAATATGACAGAGTTGGCCTGTCTAATATAAATTGTTAAGTAATAGGAGTAGTTCTTATTTACATTTGATTGATATATGCTTCTATAAATGTCACAGGCTTTGGCATCACATCCATTCCAGGATCCATCTTATGGGGGAGTTGTGGCTTATGCACAGCAGGTGTGTTTTAAATTGTCATATGTCTATTTGTCTGCTGACTGGCCTAAGATGAAGAGTGTATGTCTCTGCTTATGTTTTCTAGGTAAGTCTCTTCTTGCACTGGGGGGAGTGTTTATGATGGGGTTTGAGGTAGTCATATCTCATAAGCTACTCGTGTTCTATTACCAAATATTATTAATATATAAATCTTCTGTATGCTTTGTGCTGTGCTGATTCTTCCAACTTTGATAAGAATACTGGATCTTTCATACTATCCTGTGCTGAAATATGAATTGGTTTAAATTCACCAAAGTTGTTCAACACTATAGCCCTTGCAGGGTTTTCAATGACTTCATGGTATCTTAGCTTGTCGAATGTGTTGTTGTTGACTTGTTTCCCAGATGTTTAATATGCTTTAGCTGTTCTCAAATATGTGAACTGCGGTTGGAAGGAACGGGGGCCAGGAATAGGGTGTACTTACACTTGCTTCTTTCTACATGCAATAGGTTTAATTAAGAAAAAATTACGATAAAACTATTGCAAGTTCAAATGGTTAGGCTTGCCTGGCGGTACAGAGTATAGTGTGTTTTAACAGTTACTGTAGGCAGATGGTCTCTAAAAGAACTTCTCTTTTGCTTATTGTCGCCCTAGGTAAATCCACAGCTGTATGGGTCGCATCAGAGTAGAATGCAGTTGCCCCTTGCTATGGAGGAAGAGCCTGTTTATGTGAATGCCAAACAATATCATGGAATTATGAGACGCAGACAGATACGTGCTAAGGCGGAATTGGAGAAGAAAATTATTAAATCTAGGAAGGTAAATGTGTTTCTGAACAATTGTTATTCCAATGACATCATTCTTCAAGTGTTCTGCTGTAATTTCTTTTGACCAATTACAGATGATAGCTTATTTATTTGGCTTTCCTTCTTTGTTACGTTGGTGGTGAGGCAGGCTAAAATTGTGGTCCTATCACTTGCCCTTTCCTTCTTTGATTGTTGATGTTGCATGATTGTTAGCAGATCAGATTACTAGATGCTTTTGGTTCTTTGCCGGATACTCTGTTAATGTGATAATGCACTTCTGTAGTTTACAGTCATTCTTTTCTGCTCAAGTGGCGGTGACACATCAATATTCTGAATGTATTGATCACTATTAGATGGATTTTTTACTGAATCTGAAGAATTTTCGATAACTTATCCCTCTAAATTCTGTCATGTGATCGATTGCTAAATTTATTTCATAGTTTCAGCTATTGATTTTTGCACTATAGTCATATATGCTAGTAGACATAGGTACTACTGTTATGCTTGCGTTTGTGAGTTCTATATATTGTCAAATTTTCTTTAAATTCATTCTTAGATTTTGTGTGTGACCACTGACCCGTCCTATTCTTCCTCATTTTTCTCAAGCTTTAATTCATGTCTCTTGAGCTTTTTTGTGATGCCTTTACTGTCCTATTTTTCCTTGACCCTGCGTGTGTTGCTGCTTCTAAGTTTTGCAGTATTCTGAATTCTTTCTCGTAATTTGATCCGCAGCCATATCTTCATGAATCTCGCCACCTACATGCTTTGCGGAGGGCAAGAGGAGCTGGAGGCCGTTTTCTTAATAAAAAGAAGCTTGATAGATCACCAGAAATGAATGCAGATTCCAGCATTCAAGCACAGCAGCCTGTTACGTATTCTGAATGTTTATCCCCAAACTATACCGCAAACACAGGTGCTTGGAATCCGCAAGAAACAAGGGGAATGATAGTTTCAGACATACTGAAATCAGAGCCACATTCTAGTGATGGCACTAATGTTCATGACCTTTCATCAACATACCATTCACTTTCTGCTGCTTCAAATGACGAACGAGACAACTATGGTCAGGGACGACTGAAGTCGAATGGGGCTGTTTATGTGAAGTAGGACCCACCATGTATCTGTGGGGTTGGCTGCCACCGAATTAGCTGGTACTATCTTAATCCGTGAAGGGTTTCTACTCTCTAATTCCCTTCACTATTGATTATTCTAATCTTACTTCTCATAATGCATTGCGTCTTGAACAGACTGTATTCCATTCAATGTTTTGGATTTCATTTGTGTCTAACATGTCATGTCTCTCAATGCAGATATGTGAGCAGTAACCTTCCAGTGGTGGTGGGTCTCAGGCAATTCATTCTTGGCTCGGGCTATTAGTACGGTTTGATGTGCTCGGTATAATAGGGAGCAAATGCACGACTTTATGCTGGGATCCGCCTGCTCCTATTTTCGTTCATGAAAAACTTGCGCAATATTGTACCAATATTTAAATGTAACTTACAGTGTAGTGTGACATGTATTTGCTTTCATTTTTCTTGGTTTGAGACCAGAAATGACTTTTAGAGTAGCAATGAGGAACGCATGGCAGAGACACAAAGCATGATAGAGGGACTGTGGAGCTTATCACAGGTTCAGACTGTTGAGCCTGTATTTCACTGAGGCGTGGACATTGACTTTGTAAACAAGCAGATTTAAAGGATAGGTTAGGCAAGACATACCAATCTAGAAGGTGGTCATCAAATAGCTTGACAAAGTGTGGTTTATAGTTCACAAGGTTTTTTTTTTTTTTTTTTTGATAATTATGAATAGTTGCAAGAATATGTTAAAAAGAATAAATTATACCCCTAGTGTCTCTAGGAGTATAATTGAGCATATGAGAATGACATTTCATCTTGTTGGTAAGTTTATGAAATGTTTAGTGCTTGATATTTACATGAGAATAAAGGTTCGATGGCTGTGGACATGTACATCATATGAGAATTACATTTCATCTTGTTGGTAAGTTTATGAAATGTTTAGGGCTTGATATTGACATGAGAATAAAGTTTCGATGGTTGTGGACATGTACACCAACGATAAAACCGATTGTATGGAATGCTTTAAGGCTTTCTCTTCGCCATGATTTTTTTTCTACTTAAGTGGCCTTTTACGAATTTTCATTAGATAAAAAAACCGGGGCCCAGTTGAAGTTTTGTGGAGACTAAACATACCCTTAATATTACTAACGGTATTATTGGAGCATATGAAAACATTAATTTTTTCGCGTGGATATTTCTATGACATTTTTTGCGCTTAATATGAGAACGAGGAATTAAGATTTTGGCGTTTAATATGGACATGCTCATCATGAACAAAACCGATGGTATTAACTATTTTTGGTTGTTTCGACACGTTTCTGGTTAATCCATTATATATGTTTTGGATGCCTCCTAGCAGTTCTCATCAAGTTTCAAGTCGGGAGTCCCAAATGAGGTGTTTGATGCTCAATATGGACATGATAACATATTATGCTTTTAGTGCTTAATATATGTAATGTGCGCCATGTAAGTTAGGCGCAATTTTTTTGCCACATTTCTGGTTTCATAGTTCATTCTATATGTTTAGAATATCTTCTATTAGTTTCCTTTAAATTTTGAGCCAAGATTCCATATGAGGTTTTGATGTGGGTTATATACCACAAAAACAACCTTTTGTTTCCTAAGAAGTGCCATAATGACCAAACGTTTTCTCAGTGTTCTAAGAGTATTAACGGAGCATGGCCAATAGCGATGGAATGAGCTAGTTTTGAGCTATTTTTAGCCATAATTCATGATGCATAGTCCATTCTATATGTTTAGGATGTCTCTTGCTAGTTTCATTGAATTACAACACATGAGTCAACAAAGACGACATTTTTTTTGTTCAATTTTGTATGTTTCATAAAATGTGTTAAAAGTAATCAACCATACCCTAGTCTTCATGGGAGTATTTTTTATAGCATGTGAGCACGTTAATTTTTTGTATTGATAGTTTACGACATGTTTATAGATTAATATGGACACGAGAACATTTTCAGCTTTTGACGCTTTATATGAACAAGCTACTATGGACAAAACTAATGGAATTGGCTTTTGCCACAATTTTGGTTTTATAATTCATTCTATATGTTTAGCATGTCTTTTACTAATTTTCTTTAAGATTCGAGTTGGAGTCTCTAATGAGGTTTCAACGCAAAAATCTCGTTTCGGGCCCTAGAAGGGAATCGAATGAAAATTGGCAGGATGCATCATAGACATATATAATGAAGAAAAATGGAAGAATAATTTTGGCAAAAGGTACCCTAGGCATAGCTCAAACCATCGATTTTGTCCATTATATACATGCTCGAATCGAGTGCAAAACACACAATAAAACTATCAAGACAAAGGAATGCAATTTACATATACTACAATCATACTCCAATATACCCTAGGCGCACATTATGTCACTTTCAAAACATTTTATGAAAAAATCCAAAGTCACCCAAAAAGCCGGTTTTTGTGGACTATAGCCCACGCAAAAATCTCATTTCATGCCCCGGAATGGAATCGGACGAAATTTGGCAGGACACATCCTAGAAGAATATAATGAAATATGGAACAAAAAATTTGGCAAAAAGTATCATAGACATAAACCAAACTATCAATTTTGTCCATTAGATACATTTACGGTGTGTATCGCTCGATTCAATTCGAGCATGTGAATAATTGACAAAACCGATGATTTGGGCTATGCATAGGCTACTTTTTGCCAATTTTCTTGTTCCATTCTTCATTATATGTGTCTAGCGGGCCTCCCGCCAATTTTCGTCCGATTCCATTTCGGGGCCGAAAAGAGGTTTTTTCGTGGGTTATAGTCCACAAAAATCGGTTTTTTTTGTTGATTTTCAGTTTTCCGGAAAATGTTCCGAAAGTGACCGAGCATGCTCCTAGGGTATGCTAGAGCATAACTGTAGCATATAACAGTGCCGTTCCACCTTATTGATACATTTGCGGTGTGTTTTGCGCTCAATTCTAGCATGTGCATAACGGACAAAATCGATATTATAGGCTATTTTTTGCCAATTTTTTTTATTCCATTCTTCATTATTTGTGTCTAGAATGACTCCCAACAATTTTCGTTTGATTCCACTTCATGGCCTGAACGAGGTTTTTTCGTGGGTTATACTCCACAAAAATCGGCTTTTTCTGTCGATTTTCAGTTTTCCCGAAAATGTTCCGAAAGTGACCGAGCATGCTCCTAGGGTATCCTAGAGCATAATTGTAGCATATAGCAATGCCGTTCCTCCTTATTGATACATTTACGGTGTGTTTTGCGCTCGATTCGAGCATGTGCATAACGAACAAAATCGATATTTTGGGCTATGCATAGGCTACTTTTTGCCAATTTTTTTGTTCCATTCTTCATCATATGTGTTTAGCGGGCCTCCCGCCAATTTTCGTCCGATTCCATTTTAGGGTCGAAAAGAGG
>CAAKMY010007662.1:0-13238 GCA_901111285.1 Corrigiola litoralis
AATAATAATAATAATAATAATAGCATAAGCACCCTTGGCGGCATAAACCCTATATCTACTCATTCCTATCTAAAGCCATACTTACCTAGCCCACGTCATCTTAGACCACCCTTTACCCCTTACACACATTCGTTTCTCCAACCCACAAACCTACTAATGGTCCATTCGTCGATCTTCTCCTTACATGTCCAAAACCAACACAACCGATTATACGGCATCTTAACCCTCAATGTATACAACTCCTACCTTATTTCTAGTGAGCTCATTCCTCAATTGATTCATCCTAGTGTAGCCACACATCCAATGCAACATACGCATATCTGCCACATGCATTTTTTGAATATAAGACTCACAAAGTATATGTTCCCCAAAAATTATAAACAACTCAAAAAGTGAGACACCTGAAACCCCCAATCCAAAGGAAAGTGAAAAACATATATCCCGTTCAGCTGAAACAAGAGGCACTGTCCTTAAACTCAAAACGTATTACTCCTATTAAGCTTGTTGATGCAACAGGTGCACCTACGACCGGTGGAAAAGAACACTCCCTCGCTGCCTCTCCACTGTTATAATTTCCGCTGGGTAATGAGATGGTTCAATCTTAGGAAAATTAGAACTATAGGGAGTGCTACACCAGGCAACTGCTCATCTGCGAGCGTGCCAGGTCCAAACACCAACTACCAGATATCTTTGTTTTGGGCCAGCATTATAGCAATAATCAATTATGTAACTTTCCCGGCAAAAACATCATGCGGTCATGATAAAAAAGAAAACAACTTATAATAATGTCGCCAACAACAGTATCGGAAATCCAACAGAAGGATGTATTATTGTCCATAGCTCATCCCAAAACCAAAGAAGATCCTCCGGCATGCACTAAAGGTGTCCTAAAAGCAAAAATATGAATTTTACATTCACTATACATTTCAGATACATGATATACCATACACCCACGGCCAAACAAAGATCAATTGGCAGCTAGAACCTGCAAAAGGATAAATTCGGAAAGCATCACATCTAAAGGAGACAGAAAATGAGCTTCCAATACCTAGCCTTTTTCATTTGATCTGCAACAGCTCTATAAGCATATTTCCACCAGGCACTAGGGTCAGATTTTACTGAAACCAGAGGGCGGTAGTGTGCATACTTCAGACGTTGATTAAAAGCAGCAAAATTGTCTGCTAACTTCAGCATATCTCTGTAACCGTCCTGCAGAAAGACATCAGTACAGGCCCTTGGGACCACTCAAATTCCCCCAGTTCAGAACTCTCAAATAAGAAAAATATACCTTTGATAAACATATAGTCACATCATCCAGGTTCACGGTGGCCTTCTGCAATGGTTGACTGCTAACAGGAGATTCATCAGACCGCAGCTTCAAGTAATTAGCATTTCCAGATATTGGTTCAAGAATGTAGCTATGCTCACATACAGGGCTCCCTGCCACCTCACCGTCCTTGGTGCCGAACTTGAAAACCTGACACATGTTTCTTAAAATTAACACAAGATAAACAAATAGAGATGATAGTATGATACTGCAGAGTGCAGAGCTCAAACAAGTACACACCTGAGACCATTCAGAAGGAAGCAAATCCTCCCAAGGCTTGTCGAGATGCCATGGAGAAACATCTGAGTCGAAATAAAGAGCTAAGCGCTCCAGTTGCACAGACTACAGGCCATTGTTCAAAAAAAAAAAGGAAACCTTGAGAACTTAGAGCATGCGCAAATTCATCTAAGGAAAAAAGAAATTTAGTCCTCTAGGGACACAAACCTTCTGGATATGGTCTAATGCTCCCCCAGTGACAAAAGTTTCATTTCCATTGTCATCAACAGTGAAAGCTGAAAGTTTCTCCAAGGTTACACCAGCTGCAAATGGATGACCCAGATTGCTGAAGAGAAACAGCACGATAAGAGTGTGGCAGTAAAGGATATTATGGAATGGTAAGTCTGCTAGATACCTTTCATTATCCTCATATCTGATGTGTATATTTGAAATTGAAAGCCTCAGATTTCCAATTATGGTGCTAATTAATGATCCTAGCCAAGATGTATTCTGAACATACAAAATAGAGTAGGTTAATGCTAAAGCACAAAAGATTGTGAACCTTTTATAAGCAATCAAACAGCAAAATATAACTAAAAATTATAAGACCCAACAAGAAAGCAGTAAATCAGAAGAAATGGAGACCACATATATGTTGGAATACAAACTACGTCAAAACAGAAAGTTGGAACATACAATTTAGGGAATGAAAAACTCCTGCATTTAACACACACACACACACACAGAGGGTGGGGGGGGGGAACCACCAAAAGACCCAACAAGAAAGCAGTAAATCAGAAGAAATGGAGACCACATATATGTTGGAATACAAACTACGTCAATACAGAAAGTTGGAACATACAATTTAGGGAATAAAAAACTCCTGCATTTGTCACTTGTCAGCCCACAAAGAACAACCAAGCAAATTACAAAAGATCTTACATTCACTCTGTATTTTGTTAAGCAAGTTGAGTAACTTCTTTTAGTTTCAACTATGTCTTCGTCTATGTTACTCCCACTCCTCGTTTTCCCTCAAGTACCTATGTTGGGTACTCGACAATCAGACTCGGACAGGAGTAGAAGAGTTAAATACTTTGTCATCATCCAAAAGAAAATAGAACAATTTTCTGTGAAAAGCCCTGACAGCCGGATAAGTACCCGCGTCTGAGTACCACAGCTCTTCATATAGTCTTTTTAGCGGTTCATTCCAGCTCAGAGATAATCTTGACAAAGTTTTAAGGGGAACAGAGAGCTTATATTGCCATGCTTGTGTCAGGGGGGATATAAAAAAAATACACAAAATAAAAACAGAGCCACTAGATGGCCCAACACAGTCCATATCCACAATCCCAAGTAATAGAATCCCCATTTTCCCAAGAAACACCGAAATCACAGACTGATGCAAGCAGAATAATCTGTAAAGTCGTGGAAAATGCAGCGTCACTTTATTATAATGGACTTAGGGCTCATGAAACAAATAGGGTGCCAGACCCAAGACCAAGAGTTTAACAAGGCAAAAAGGAGCCAACCAAAGCCAACAAATCAAAAGCGAAATGGAAGGCAGAAAGAAAAGACAGAACAACAAGAACTACCAGCAAACCAGAACAGTTGTGCTATTGAATTGTCATCTCATTAAGGAAATCATATTAAATTTTTCGTTTAAATTGTTTGCGCAAATTTTGAAAATGCAATTATTACTCTTTCTACACTAAAAGTGAGCATAGTGGAAGACGCTGATATGACATCCCCGTTATCAGGGAATGACAGGCAGAAAAAGGAATGAAGAATTCAACTTCAAAGACAGGACCTCAGTTCAGTCTGCACCATGTCATTGTAATTATCGGCTAAAACAAATAGAAAGAAAGAAATGCACCATAACATACCACTTCTTCGGTCTTCAAGTGTTGTGCTTTTTCCAACAGCTTCATTTCTGTCTCCTGTCACAACAAGCACCACTATAAGTTTAAATACCATTTTTGAATAAAATGCGTGAAGCAGAAAGGCGAATGACTCATACCCGTATCCTATTTCTTTTAGCCTCCTGTACAGTATCTTCACTGCCTCCCTCAACCTGTGTAGCAGGTTCAGCTAACAAAAATATTCGATCTAAGTAGACTAAAACTGGATATTGACCAAGCCGGCTCCAAGGGACCTGAGCATAAGCCAAACCACAAATCTTAAAAATCATGTATCGCCAATAAAAAGGTCCAAATGCTCGAAATTCATGCTAAGATGCAGCAGCAGTGACTCTTTTAGATACATATAAACAATAGCAAAGAACTAAATATCATTATCAAACGTCTAGAGTAGACGAGCTAATAAAGTTGACCGCGGATTTTGTCTCTTCTTCGAATTTGTTCAGCTTGTAGGGGGAAGGGATGGAATGAGGATTCGAACCCCAAACAATGGCATGGAAGAACAGGAGGCATCCAACTGAGATAACTTCTATTACTATAAGATATACAAGAGAGTGCTAAGTTGACAACCATATATCATCCGAAGCTAAGAGCAACTATCTACAACTAATTGTAAATGACCATGACAACAGATTATTTCAATAAACAGGGGGGAAATGAGCCGCAATCGTCCTGCAAAATCGTAAAACCCCAAAGATTATATGAATCCTACACTGGGAAATTGTGAAGTTTTAGTATTGTTCATAAGATCCTGTATTCAACAACTTAAAAAAATATGTTTTCTCCTTTTGGAATTAAGTGAGGCATTTCATTGGGTTGCGTTATAACAGGGTCTAAGAGCCCAGGGGCGGATCAATTATGGAACATTCGGGGACGATACTCCCCTGTTTTCTGGAAACAAAAAATTGAGATTTTTGCTTAGAAACTGAGAGATTAAGATGATTATATGACATTGTCACCTGATATATTCGAGTTTGATCCCCTCATATGTAAACTTGCTCTTATATTGCAAGAGCTAATCTAATAATGAATTTAGTTTGATCTGTCTTAATTCAGCGCTACTTGGGAGGAATATGCACTTTGGAATGAAGAAGCTCCTTAACCAAAGGCTAATATTTTTCCTGAATCTGACCACATGAGGGCAAATGCAGGATTTTACACGGTCAATGTATCAGCCAGCACATATATCAAATAGGTACTCAATTGACCTCTCATGTATCTGCAACAAACAAAATAAGCAGGACATCATCACATCCTTATTTTGAATTTTTGATAGGTAACAGTGAGTATCTGACTAAATCCTAAATCACAATTTTTTTGATAGGTTATAATGGGTATAACTGAGACACCAAGGGGGTGACACCCATAAACAAAATAAGGGTAAAAACCCCTATACAAACAAGGGCAAAATCCCATTTACAAATGAAGAGTAAGTACAAAAAAAAACTCAAGCCCTTAAGATATCGTACATAGAACACTAACCTTGATTTTGACTGATCCAAGAAATCCAGCTTTTACTTTAATGGGCAATTTTAGTGCATTAAGTGCTTCAGGCTTCAATTGCATGTTAGTTAACTCCACATCACCTGTTCAAAGTTATACACATTCATTAACAGCATTACCTGGTAAAAAATCACAGCATAGAAGAATAGAAGGACAAACAAACAAACAATATAAGCACAAGTGTACAACAAACAAGTCAAGAAAAAAGTTCTCCGAAAAACTTGCCAACCAATAACTGGCCTAGCTCTCTTTCCCCCTCCCTCTCTCCCAAAAAGATAGCAGAACAAAAAATATCAAGGATTCCCTGTAAGTTTATGGGACCTAACTTAGTATGCAAGCCAGTCATGTGAGAGCGAATCTAATAATCAAATATGCAAACAATTCCAAACATTTTAGTGTTTGAAGGAAACAATTCAACGTCCTTAATTAAAGGGAAATTCACATTTAGGTGGCCCAAGAATTACATAATTACATCTAGGTGGCACGTAAGTTCTATAACACAAAATTTGAGTCTAACTCATGGGTTCAATCAATTTTATGGTAAGGTGACATTGATTTTTGGACTGATGAATAGAAATGCAAATGATATTTTTGTCATTAATAGGTTAAAGTTAATTAAATTGTGCAAAAAACAAAGTCAACTCAATAAAAAGTAGACTAAAATCATGAGTTACACCAACATATGAGTTAAGCCACCTAGGTGCAGTTATATAAACCTTAAGCCACCTTGTGTAAAATTCCCAAACCTCATGCCACCTACGTTTAATTTTTCCTTTATTCAAATTTCAAAAGTTTAAAAGATGATAAATTCTAGGTAATTCATGTGGTCTAACGTGTCGTCGAAATCATTTACTTTCAGAGAACAACAAATCACATGAATAGGTAGTGGAATAGTGGTAGGAAAGGTGTCACCCGCCCCAACTCTGCCCCTCCCCCATCCCACCTTCGCTGTTTACTAGATGCCATTGTCAAGCATACTAACTATGCACCGACGTTAACATTTGGATAGAGGGAAATGGCGAAGAAGGAAGGGGAGCGAGAGTGAGGCACTGATTTTCCTTGTGGATACATATTAGGTGGAAAAGGGAAAGGAGACACAAAGAAAGACTATGTTTATTAAAGGAGAATAATTTCAGTTAAAAATAGTTTACTATGGAAAAAAGATAAGGAGGGGAAAAGAATTTAATTTTCTCTTACCTTCCCCCCCCCCCTCCCCCGTCCTTATAAAACCAAACAAGAGAAAATGAGAATATCATTTAGAGGGAAAATCAAATCTCTCAAAAATTGGCAAGATTCGGAAGAAAAATGCTTATTTAATTACACCAACCAATCACTATTTGTCTCTCCTCTCATCATTATTTGTCTCTCCTCCCAGCAATGTTTGTCCTCTTCTTCACTCTTTCTCTCTAACTTATTTTCTATATCCTTCGTCCCTTTCTTCTCTATTTAACCTTGAGGTACATTTTGGGGTACATTGGCACGGTAGTTTGTCCTTTCTCTTCCTTTCCCTGCTTTTCTTTGTTATCCAAATACTCGATCAATTTCTCCCCTTCGCTCCCTATTTGCTATCCAAACATAGTGTTAGTTTGGATTCCAAGGAAAACGACTCCCTAACCTCCGTTTGTCCACTTAAGAAATATTTACTAGAAATAACAATTTCATTGCCGTACTTGGCATATTTGTATTTACATCTCCAAGTGGAAGCATGCTCTTGAAGCCTCAGGGATTCTTGTACTACAAATTATGCATGATAAATGTGTCTTTGACTCTTGTTTTGACCTAATAAATTCTCTTTGTATACAGACTTTCTAGGCATACAGTAGTAAACTAGTACTACATCTGTACATTCCACTCTTCTCGTCTACACTTTTTTCTCCGGAAAAAGTGCTGGACACCCTAATTAACTACATTCAAGTTGACCTCCAAAGTTCATACTAAAAACATGTAAAATCACCATAGTGGCATAGGCCATTCAATGCCTGCAAAATTGTGCACACTCCATAGCGATGCACTACCCCTAAACTCTCATAATGCTACAAGAGTCACTACCTTAGCATCAAATTTTACACTAAATACACTTAGCAATACCCTAAAAAGAGGTAAAATCACCACACTCAGTTCAAGCAGCGCGAAATTGCACACATTGCACTGCAATCTGCAGCGCACTATCCCTCAACTCTCATCATGCTAAAAGATTAAACACCTCCGCACCAATGCTAAAAGTGCTTTGCAGTTTACGCTGTAAATAACTTCATTCATGTTGAACTTACAACCTCACCTCCGAAGTTCATACTTAGACAGGTAAAATCACCATAGTCAATTCAAGCCGTGCAAAATTGCGCACATTGCACCGCAATGCACTATCCCTCAACTCTCATAATGCTACAATAGTCAATACCTCAGCATCGAATTTCACACTAAATAGAGGTAAATTCACCATACTGACAGTGCGAAATTGCGCACATTGCACTGCGGCGCACTGTCCCTCAACACTCATAATCAACACCTCATCATCAAAATGAACACTAAACACATTCACAAATCAACCAAACCACTCCAACAAAAGCGAAACCGCACTGCAACGCCGCACATCACAATCATCATTCTAACAATCATATCAACACATCGAGCATTCACATCACAAGCATTTGATCATCACTCACAAGCAACTGCAATAACATTCTAACTACTCAAAACAAATCGAAACAGCAACATTTCTAGTTAAACACATCAAGTAAGAAAAAACTTAAACAACACCGAACTAAAATCAAGCAACTAGTCCCAGTATGTTATAATCAGACAGGCTTAAACCGGTCACCATACGACGTAAAGTGATCACTCTATCATTATGTCAACAAAAAAATCACATTAAGCCGAATAACGACCACGTCTAACATTGACATAAAATTAGACCGTCTTTCTAGATAATTTGCGAAAATCGACTTAAAACTAGACCGTCTTTTTAAATAATTTGCGAAAATCGACTTAAAATTAGACCGTCTTTCTAGATAATTTGCGAAAATCGACTTAAAATTAGACCGCCTTTCTAGATAATTTGCGAAAATCGACTTAAAATTAGACCGTCTTTCTAGATAATTTGCGAATTTTGACATAAAAATTAGACGGTCTTTTTAGATAATTTGCGAAAAGCGAGAAGAGCGAACCATTCCAAACGCTGATTTTGAGAGCTTCTTTACTGAGGCCTCTGACATAGTTCCCCAAGTATCTCTGTAACAAGTAGGCTACTTGGTCCTCCAACATTTTCAGTTTTCACTCAGTTAGGCAATTCGTCGAACACCTGAAAAACTTGATCAATAACCGAAAATCTAGAGGGGGGGGAGAGAGAAACAGATATTACATGACACGTATGGTATAGAATGTTATTATTTGATTTTATTTTTTTGTTTTGTTTTGGTTTGGTTTTATTAAGATTATTATTAAGATATTTTAAGAAGGTGTAAGAAGAGGGAAAAGGAAAGGGACTTTACGTTGTTGTCAGGCGTCTTGGCCGACAAGGAAGCTGGGCACGTGAGGCACGTGGTTGGCTTATGGGGTTTTTATATGGGCCACGTTTGGTGAATGGTGTCAGAATTGAGATTGTTGTGTGTTTGGGTTTGGCCCAACTTCAGAAGTGATTGTGTTGGGCTTGTGAGGTCTGTTTGGTTTGGGAAAAAATGTCATAAAAGGAAATGATTTTTCAGTATTTTTTTGTTTTGTTTGGACAGGGAAAATAAAATGGAAAACTTGGGAAAAAGATCATCTTACTCTTATTAAGACTAATTTCCTCTTCCAATACTTGGAATGCACATTTTTTTTCCTTTTTATCTCTTCTCCCATAGCCTCACCTCCCTCTTTCTCTCCCGTCCCTCCTCCGTACTTTCTTCTATTTTCTTTATATTCTGTCTATAATTTCTCTTCTACAACCAAATAAGAGAAAATATATTATGAACTCAATTCTTTCATGGAAAATGATTTTCCATGAAAATGAACTTTCTCCAAACCAAATAGAGCCGTAAAGTCTTATTTGAAAAGGAAAATGAGATGCACACATCGGTTGGTTACCAAATAATAACCACCCTCTCACATCAATTCACTAATTTTTTTTATTTAAAAAAAAAAGAAATTGTTGTGAGAGGGTGGTCGCCAAAATGATAACCACCCGGTGGGTTTATATCATCCTCCCTTCGAAAATTTGAAATGAGATGTATTTATCGGGGGAAAATCATTTGGAACTAGTCCATGTTCTTCACAATAAATAAGATAAGTTTAGAAGAAATAAGAAAAGATCAAAAAGAATCGATAAAGTTTAGAAAAATAAGAAAAATTAAGTAAAGTTAATAAAAATAAGTAAAAAAAGTAAAGTTGAGCTATCAAAACAACATAAACCATAAAAATAAGTAAAGTTACGTAAAATAAGTACAAATAAGAAAAGTTCAAAAAAAATTAAAAAAATTAAAAAAAGTTAAGATAAGAGAAAAGAATATATGAATAGTAAAAATAATATGTTGAAAAGAATAGGCCCATACTCAGTGCCTATCAAACTCAGCCCATCCATTTATAATGAATTTTCGATTTCTATGTTAGTTTTAAAATACGAAAAATTATGTGAGTGGGTGTTCACCTTTCAACCACCGGGCGGACTCCGAGTGGATTCTCAAAGATCGCCTTATTATACAATAAGTTTCATTTAGTGTAAGCTCAGGACAACTTCTCTTTCCATCCAAGTCCCTCAAGGGGATTTTAATGTCAGAAGCCCTCTTACTATTGTTCGAGAACCATGTAATGATATTATAGATGCGAAGTGGAGCAAAGTTTGGAAATTGAAGACAAATCAGCGAGTACGTACTTTCATGTGGGTGGTCCTTCAAGGGAAGTTACTCACTAATGTACAGAGAGCAAAACGCCATCTCACAAGTGACGCATCTTGTTCTCTATGCCCTAATTCAGAGGAAGACATGCTTCACCTCTTTCGTGACTGCGATGTTGCTAGAAGCACTTGACTAGAAATCGTACCAACTGAAAGGTTGCAAACTTTCTTTGAACAAGACACAAATACTTGGTTACTTGAAAACATTAGCACAGGTACCTCTTAGGACACTGTGTTTGCCACCACTTTGTGATGGACCTGGAAGTGGCGCAATTGCAGGATCTTTGGGCGCTCCTCCGACTTTCCTCTGATAAGATCAAGTTTCGTTAAGCATCAAGCTTTGAGGTACTTGATAATTGAAGAGGGGAAGATAAAGGCTTTGAATGGGAAGAAACGTAAACATCAAGAAGTGGCTGTCAAGTGGGACTTCCCACCATATGGCTGGTGGAAGCTGAATACGGATGGGGCTGCAAAAGGTTATCCAGGTGCGGCTGGTGCTGGAGGGGTTATTCGCACTATCACAGGTGCGTTTGTACACGTATTTATGATGAGCTGTGGTGTTTGCACCGCGGAGAGGGATGAGCTATTAGCGGCACTAAATGGACACAAAATGGCGCGCATGAAAGGATTAGACAAGGTTATTCTAGAGGTGGATTCTGAGGTGGTTGCGGGGCTTCTCACTAAGGGTTCCCCTCCATGGAATCCCAACTTCTATCTTGTTGTTCAATGCCAAGAGCTGTTGGAGATGGAAGGCTGGCAGACACAAGTGAGGCACGCTTACAGAGAGGCCAATGCGGTCGCTGATCGACTTGCAAATTTTGAAGTTAGATTGACAGTGAAGTATGAGGAGCTCGATCATCCTCCCTTGTTTCTTCATGATGTGCTCCTAGAGGATCTTTTAGGTTCAGCTAGGTTGCGAGTTTGTGTAATTTAGTTTTGTTCGGTTCTTCTCTTACACCAAAAAAAAAAGTTTCAGTTAGTGTACTTAAACTCAGTTCAGTAAAGTTTGGCTCAATTTAGTTAAATTCAATTTCGTTCAATTTAAGAAATCCAGTCCAAAACAACATGGTCTAATTGAAAGAAATTGTCACTTCGCCGATGGACTTTCCAGGAGTACGATCATTGTATTAAGGATCACCTACCTCATGATATAGACATGACCACATATATTGAATTATTATTGACATGCCTCGTGTTACAGACAACACTAAGAAAAATGGTCCCACGCTGAGCTTGTCCCAACTCAAAGCCCACACATCATGCGATCATGGTAGCAAAATGACCAATCTATGGTTTAATAAAAAGGTTACCTTCTTTTTATTCGTTCTTTATTTGCTTGCATCAATCAGTTTCCCTCACTAACCCTCACACATTAAGCACGTCACTAATTAATTTCCCACCAGCAACGGTAAACGACGATACTATGCAGTAATAGGATGAAAGATTTGTTGCACTTGCCTAATGGCAAATTATTAGATACAATTGATATTACATACTCTTAAGTTCACCTCTAAGGTATATATTATGTACTTGTATACTTTTTTGTATACTTTCAATAAATTAGAATTATGCAATATTTTCATTGTGGTACATAAAAACTTATCAAAGGTAAATAAAAAATACACAAAGTTACATAAAAATATATTTGAAAGTACGTACTCTCAAATGTACGCAATAGGTTCTGTTGCCTAATAGTGGGCAATTATACTATTGAAGTTCTCCTCAAATTCTTCTTCGTGTGACTTTCATGGCTGACAGCCGTAGTACTTAAATAATACAAGTAAGATTAACGATGTACACACAAAAAATAGTTTAAAGACCACTTGTACATATTTTGTTCAGTTATTAATACTTCGGGCCGTTTCATAAATAGCCAAATTACATATTTTCTCCAACAGAACATAAAAAATTTGATTAGTATTGGAGTATTGAAACAAGTAATCTATGAGACAATGACAATGGAAGCCCCATCAATGATGTCCCTAGCAAATAGGGGTGTCAATGGGGCGGGTACAACTAGATACCGCATCGTACCCCCCCAGGTGAATTGGATATGAGTAGCACTTCAATGGGGATATATGGGGCGGGGATAGGAATTAAATGTTGTACCCGTCATTGGTGGCGGGACGGGTATGGGTTTCATGTCACAACGCCCTAAACCCAAGCCATCCTCCCCCGCCCCATCCCTCACTGCCCCACCTCATATCCATTGAGCTTTTAATATTTTCTATTTATAATTTCTAAGCTTGTAGTTTTGTATAAACTAAATACTTCAAATTTACCTAATAAAAAAAGAGTTATTATTTAACTAAAAGGTGCCATTCATATAGGTACAAAAAAAAAAAAGGTACCATTTGAATGGGTGGGTACTAGGTAGTGTAAGACGGGTGGCAAGTACCCGCCGGTGGTAGGGCGGGTACATATTCAATTTTGTTCCCGACCGGGTGTGTATAGGTATAAAATTTCTACCGGTGGAAGGTAGCAAGACGGGTATGGGTATGAAATATGTAGATGACATAGGTATGGGTAGACCTATATCAACTACCACCCCGCCCCATTGACATCTTTACTAGCATAGGAGTCATGTCACCTTTACTTAAACATTAAAGTAATGGAATAAAATGACTCATAACATTGGTGTAAGGACTATTTCGTTTAAAAAGTGTTATTCCACCCAGCAGGAAGGCAAAGCTCATGCCTTTGTTGATGTAAGGGCTTTGGTGTATAAACTGTTTCAAGCTGCTAGGCTGTCTTGACTAACCCGGTGCTGCATTTGTGGGGTCGGGTACTGAGGTTTACTACGTTGGTCGTAATGGTGGCATTGTCTGCTAGAACTTGGGTAGGTTATCCTTGATATTAGAAAAAAAAATAAAGATTATGACATCACCTTACCTTTAGTAGAAGATGTTTATCAAATAGTGCAAGTGTGTGTCATGAAAACCACCGACTTTGAAATTTTATTTCGGCACAACATCGGTACTAATCGTATGACATTGGCAATCTCCCCATAGTTCACACAATTACTACTCTGTGACACATGCACTCGTGACCAAAAGCTTGAAGTTTGCATGCATAGTACAATTGCCTATAAAAAGAAGAAAGAAAAGATGAGACTTCCTTATGCATGCAAAGCGGAGGAAACGTAGGGTATTGAGAGATGAAAACCGACTCAAAGTGATTGGCGAATCATTGATTATGGTAATTAATTGTTATAAAGGCTAATTAGCATATAATCAAGTGACTGCAACAGTTAATCACTTATATCCTTTAATATAGATAAGATACACAAGGCTAGTTAAAATAGATAAAATGTAAAGGAAATGAACTACACCTAAAAACACAACCCACACATGCGCTCCGCCCGAAATGGGTTGGCCAAGCACACATGTTGTTCGGCCCAAGCCGTCCA
>CAAKMY010007750.1:0-18215 GCA_901111285.1 Corrigiola litoralis
TAGGTTAGGGGTCAAATGGACTATTTTGGGAATAAATGAGTCAAAGTTCGGCTTATTGTGGGATTACGCATAGTTGGGATTATTGTAGGAATGCCGCCCAAAATTGGGATTATTGCCATTAATTTCCTATAAAAAGATTGCTATTATAACGCTAATACACCATAAGAAACTAATACTAGTATACTTGATTAAAGGAAAAGATTATTTTATAAAGAAACTGCGGAAGAGATTCAGGTAAGTACGTGCATAGTAGACTTCTTATACTTTTTCAAGCTAGGTGCGTCATGCATGTCATAATGTCACTCAGCTAATCATCCATAAAATTGCAATGTTTTTTTTTTTCTATGACAATAAAAGATAAAATTATTTCAAGTTAATCATCTCAACTCTATCGGCCAAACTTTCAAAGTGGCAAAAATTGAGATTACATCAACCCTGAATACCCTAATAAAACTTGAACTTTGACACCAAGATTACAAGATATATAGGCTGGTGTGTTACCTTCATGTTTCAACTAAGTTCTCTCAATTAGTTAGCGATAATAAGAATGAAACCCACGTTGTTTACAATACGTGACAAGGTCGGGAACATTGTCCTTAACTTCAATTGTTTTTTCTAAATCACCTTGTATTAGAGTTTGGTAATTGATTAATTACCTTAACAAAAAATGATTGATTAATTATAGAAAATAAAATCAGAACACCAAATATATATCAAACCAAAGAAGGCCACTTAAGAAATGGGGAAAATGGATTGATGAGGAGGAAGCCACTTATAATTAGTGGGAATGTAAATGTCGGTATATTTAATCAAAGAGAGTGTGCTCTCCACACGAAAACCACACATCTCAGGAGTATTATATTTTAGCATCCATCTATCTTGTCACGCACGTACTTCAGCAACAAACACCTTTGAGGAACCTTTACACTTTTATCTTTGCCCTACCAACTTTGGTAGTGGACTAGTGGCAAAGAAAACCAACATACTCCGCAACTATACGTGGGAACCAGATTTTACTACATGGTCCGGCCAGGTGCCTCTTGATTCTTTAATGGAGCTCTCATCATCATTCCAATTTTATCTCATAAATCTCAGTGGATATTGATCTTATGGAGCTTGTACCCGGCCTTGTCTACTATAGGTGTTATGATATGTTGACGAATGAGGTAGTTCCGTAGTTAGAAGGTGGCTGAGTTTTATTTATCGTATGTACTTTCTTTTAATGGATTTGGATGGGTATTTTACTTATGAGTTATGGAAACACCTTCTTAGCGCCAGGCTGTTGAGACCGAGTTCCTTCACACTGATAATCCAAGTTGACCATAAAAGCGACACAAAACAACTACATCTTATGGTGTTTAGGAATAATGGTCATGATGTTAGGTTGTTTGAAAGTTGTAGTGTTTGTCATTTAGTTTCGATTAAGCTTTGTCAAGAAAAAACCTCAAATTTACTTTGTATTACTATTTATATGTAATTATATATTGTACTCTACATTTCTTGTATAATATATCATGCACCATTTCACCGGTACAGAAAGACATGTATATCCATGTCAACTAATACAGTTTATATATTCATCAACCATAACATTCACCGATTATAGTTTACATGTTCACCCTCTGTAGAGTTCATATTCACCTTGTATAAATTACATTTTATCAAGTATTATAGCTACACAATTAATCAATCAACTATAATATTCACCGATTTTATTACACATATTTATCCATATATATTTATGTATACAGCATCACATAAGGGGCATGTACAATATAACTATTGTGTAACTGTGTCCTTCAGATTGACGGCAATACTTTTACCTTTCAAGTAGTTTTATTGTATTAATTTGTATACGGAGTACATAAGAGATGCGTTAGTCCTAGCAAATGCTTGTACAGAGCCACATTGAGTTATAAATGTTTTTTCGTTTTGTTAATAGTAGGTGAGAAACCTTCCCTTCTGAATTGTGGGTACTAATTAAAGTTCTACTCATATGTCTTTGCACTATTGATATTTTAAATTTGGGAATAATTTGAAAACTTCTTTATGTAGCATCTTCCTTGATAATTCTTATATTTCTTTTCACTATAGAAGGAAAAAAACCAATAAATAAACAACTTACCTCAAATAAGCGTTGTGGCCTTTTGTTTTTTTTAGATAATAAAATTTAGGTTATTTAATTTAGTGCATAATTAAAAAGTCAATTCTACAATTTTACCAACGTTTTCTAAAGCTTATTATTAGAGAATATAATTTAATAGACTGTGAATATTTATTCTGTATTTCCTAATAGTTTTCTCTATTTCTATGTTTTATATAAGTAAATGGTAATCAAGCTTCTTCAGTTACAAATTTAGTTCTCGCTTTTAGTGAGATTAGTAAGTACCCTATTGTAGGGCTTGTTAGTGCAGTTTTTGGAGTTTTTTTTACTGTTCATTCTACTTCTCATCAAGGATTCAAGTACTTTGTCTATAGTTTGCACAGTGAAATGAACTCGTTACAAACTATTTGAAGGTAGTTTATACTTTTCAGTGGACGCACCGTATCACCGTATATCAATGAATATGAAAGTTGCTAGATCTACTAGAAAAAAAAATCTTCTAGGAATTTAGTTAACTTGTTTAGGATTTGCAATTTCATCCTATGTAGATGTCGTATGACTTAGCTTCCAGTTGATAAAATGCATTTTTATTTAAGAAAAATATATGAGTCAATAGTGATTAAGTTGCACAATGCTATATGTAGAGTTCAATGTTTATACATAAGGTTTTCTTGATGAGAAATGTGTGCACAAAGTCTCTCATAAGAATCAAACTCAATCTTATAAGTGTTTGGGATCGGATTTGGTGTAAAAGAGCTCTACCACTTTGAGCTAGCTCTTGTAAGTTGTGGTAAGAATATTTAAACAAGTTTCTTAGTGGTGTGGCGCGTTGAATAATGAAATCAATTTCCTATCAGTGACTTTATATCTATGTTAATTAGAAGGGAAAAAAAAAAACATGTGAATGCAACTATGCAAGTATTGAATTATTTACCAAGTCATTCTTAGAATTTTTTTCACTCTCATACATAAAGTTTTGCTGACAATATATGATCAATCGCCGTTTGTGAATGAGATGATTGCTAGTAATAAAAGAGTACTTCATTGCTAAATATCGTAGGCCTTTAGATTACACTTACTACAACCAACCCACAGATCATAGTCCATTAGAAAAACAGAAATACAAATAACTCAAAATCTATCTGCGCCAATCAGCTTGGTCAAGCCAAAAGTAATAGCCATAGCAATCCAACCACCAAATAAAACCCTCAAAGAAGCCTTCACAACAGATGCTCTTCCTAGGAATGCTCCTAGCCATCCAAACATCACCAGAGCCACAGTCACAGCAGCCACCATAACCCCAAGCCTCACATTGTAATCCCTTATAAACGAGGCAGCCAACAGTGGGACTATAGCGCCCACCGAGAAGGCGAGGGCAGAGGCAGCTGCTGCTTGCATAGGGTTCGGCAAACTCTCCTCATCATCGTCTTTGCTTTCCTCCTTGTTTGCTCTCTTCATTTGAGCAACCTCAATGTCAAGTTGGGAGTACACAGAGACAAACTCACCAATAGCCATGCTGCAAGCCCCAGCCACCATGCCGGCGAACCCAGTGAGGATCATGGCCTTCACATCTTGTCTCACTGCACCCACCCCCATCATAAGTGATGCTGTGGACACTAACCCGTCGTTGGCCCCTAGGACAGCTGCTCTGAGCCACTGAGCCCGCTTTGAGTAGTCAATATCATCATTTTGTTGGTTCTCTTCATCCTTGCTTCGTAGGGTCTCCAACTTAGTAGGAGAAAGAGGTGTTTGTTTGGTTGCCATTTTGAAGATAAAAAGAAAATTAAGATTGAGATGAAGGGGAGAGTTCAGTTAAAGAAAGAAAGCGAAGCTTAGAAGAGTATGGTGAACACACGCCTCCGAGCATAAGGGATTTATAGTGCCTCGTGGTGACATTGGGTGCGTTTGTCCACTCAAGGGAAAATTGTTTTTTTTTTTTTTTTTGACATTGGTCGAAACGAACAAAGATACAAACAACCTAAAAGAAACAGTCAAACAACTCATGCTGCCTTTGAAGTCCCATAGTAGGAGCATGAGCTTGAGACTGGAATTCACAAACCTCAAAAACTAGCTTATTACCCCGATAGCCAACATAACTAGCACCTGACTGATGCCGCTTCGGAGCCTGAGTAGAAAGACAAACATAGTCACCTTGATCATTCTTGCGCTTTCGGTGAGACCTGCAAAACAAAATCTTATTAGTCGCATTATTATTACATCTTCCCTTTCGACATTCTGGGTGACGTCTTCTCAACATCCTTTGCCCACTTCTGATACTTGAAACTTTAGCATAAAAAAGAAAATTGTTATCTTATTGAAAAGCAAAAGATGGTTGCTAAATGCTGATACTTGACAATGATCCTAGCGATCGATGAAAAGTTGGGTTTGTAACTTAATTAAAATCATATACTCCTATGAAAATAAATTAGACATAAACGTTTACTGTATCTAGATTAAAGTAGCTTTAATTTGGCAACTTGGGTGGCGCCGAGCTTATTTCATATATAAAATTGTGCAATATTTGGTTTTTATCTTTGAGTCTTTGACCGTCTCGCCGTTAAGAACTAAAGCACAAATTATCGGAAAAGGGATATGCTATAAGACTTGTAACAAATATGCTCTTTGATGTCATGACTAAACTTTCTTAGTTATATATTCATGAGATACACCTTAAAGGCATCTATGAAGAGATTTACCTAAAAAATCATGGATTGCTGAGTAGAAAAGCACTTAAATAGTGAAAGTACAATGAATTTTCATTTGAGTTAGTGATCAAGGAGTGTGCTCTCCACGCAAATACCACCCGTCTACCAATATTGTATTTCCATCGTCCAGCTTTTGTACATGCAAGCTCCAAAAGTTTCTTTTAGCTTTCCTCGTTTTTCTTCATTGGCCTACAAACACAATGCCAAGGTACCCACTACTTTAGAAAGTGAAGTATTATGGAGAATGTTACATGAATCCAAATTAGATTGATGTACGCATGCAATTCTAACCTAATAAGTGCTTCGTAGAAGGAAAAACAAAAAAGTTATCATTCACTTCTTACATTAATTAGCTAGTGCATTAAATTGATTTTAAAAAAATGTTCCCTGGTCGAATGGGTTGACATTAGTGGGTCAAGTTTGACCCGCTTTTCTTCGGGTTTTTCAAGTTCACTTAATTTTGGATTATGGTCATAAAATTAAATTTCCTACCTGGCAAAATCTGATAGCGTTTGGGTTAACCAACCATATTTAGGCGGTATATATAGAAGACATCATATCACTAACCAAGTTTACTGGATCATATGGTGAGGATTTAACCGAAGGTTTATCATCTCTTCAACAATAGAGGCTTTTGAAACTTACAGTCCCCGACATGTAAAACCGAGTAACATTGAACATGTATATGATTGAACTTACAGTACCCGACATGTACCCCACATCTTTTTTTTATTAACACTATTTAAAAGTATATTTTTATCATCAATAACTCATAATATATAATTAAAAATAATGAACACAAACTTACATAAACTTTGTAAAAATAAATATAAATATGATCTCGACAAGTATAAAAAATACATGTAGATCGAAAAATGAGTGGTTAATATACTAATATCCATGTGAGCTGCTTAGTGAGTTCCTCTACGTTTCGAGTAATTTTCTTTTATTATGATTAAGTATTATGAAAATTCCTGAGTTCGAGGCCACCAACTCTACGTAAAAGAGTAGTAATCACATTGTGAGCCATTTGATGGCAACTTCTATCATTGTCTTATTTGCCATGTTGCATGAGTTGCAGTATAGCCAGTGGCATTGCATCTTTGTGAACGATTGCTTCTTTTGGCTTTTAACTATCTTATATATTTAGGTGGCTTTTACAATCATATAGACGATTTAAGGGTATAAATTTATAATACATTATAATTAACGTTTAATTTCAGTCAAATGAGTCCCTAGCTATGAATGGTTAGACAGCAATTTGTGTTGACGTGAGTAATTATGTTGGAGACAGGATATGAGATGTATAGATACACTCATACACAAGTACCTGGTAATTTAATCACTAATCACGCAATTTCAAATGTGGAAAATTCGAGGGAGAATCCATAGTAAGAATCTATTTAATTAAGACATACTTATCTTTTTTTTTGAAACTTAGTTAAGACATACTGAGTATATATACTCAGTCTTCATAACCATTTAGTATATATTAAAACCTCATTGGTGCTATTCAATTAATAAACTTTGCTTATATCATACTTCTCCGTAAGTACTTCTAGTTCTTGTCATTTTTATGAGTAAATTGCTTGTCTAATTGTCTTCAAGCACTCATCAATGAACCAAAAGTGATACACATAGCTACCCATCCACATAACAAAACCCTCACAGCAGCTCTTAAAGCAGGTGTTCTTCCCAAAAATGCGCCAAACCACCCAAACACAGCTAGACTCATGCTAGTTGCGCCCTCCACCACCCCAAGGCCCAAACTATAATCTTGTATGAAGGTTGCCACCAGCAAAGGGACCATGGCCCCCGCTGAGAAGACAAGGGCCAAAATCGCGGCGGCACGAAGAGGACTCGGCCGCATCCCTTCCTCATCCTCCAATCTTTCGACATATCTCATTTCAACAACCTCAGTGTTGAACTGGTAATGATAGGAGACAAACTCACCAATGGCTATGGTACAAGCACCAATCACGAGCCCGGCGAACCCAGCGAGCATCATGGCCTTGACATCATGGCTCAAAGCACCCACCCCTATCATGAGGGAAGTTGTGCACGCGAGTCCGTCATTGGCTCCTAGTACCACGGCTCGCAACCACTGCGCTCGTTTGTAGTAGTAAAGGTCGTCCTCCTCATGAAATTGCTCAAGACTTTGTTCGTCAGTATTGTTGTTTGTTTGGATTACAAGTTCAATGACATTTGAAAGTGTTTGTTTCTGTTCCATTGTTGGTGAAGGAAAGTTTGAGATGAACGGTGAGAAGTGGAATATAGTAAGTGGTACTCTAAGCAAGCCAAATAAAGGTGATAAAACTAGCTAGTAAGCAAGGTGAGTTTGGTGGATACATATGCATGTATGCTATACAAATGCAAGCAACTATCTATAAATAGAGGCAAGGTCGGAAATTGGTTGTCGCTTAGTGTATATCGTGGTGATATATCACATTGTTTGGTTATTTTGGCTGGATTTGTTGGCTTGTTAGGCCAGTTAGAACAAGTTGGCTGTTTTCGACGTTATAACAGTTGACTTTTTTGATTGGCTGAAATAAAAAGTGATTGATAATTAAATTAGTTGTCATGTTAGTTGTAAATTGGGCCCAAACGTCAACTAAAAAAAGCTCATTTTCGGAGCTTCTTGAAAACTGGCTTAAAATATGGCTTTTATCAAACTGAGAAAGCCATTTACCAGACAATACTTCTTTTTGCTTGTATGACCAATTAAAAAGCCAAAAGCCAACCAAAAAGCCATCTAAAAGCAATCCATCAAACAACTTTTTTTTTTTTGTATTTTACACTTTTTAATATGTATCTTAGATTGAAAAATATGTACTATTATATATTTATAAAGTATATATTGTTTTTATAATAAACAGAAGAACATCAAAAGATACTGGAAAAACATTAAACATGTAACAAACTTAAAAAGGAAAACACATATATACTTTCAAAGCATCTAATAATTACAGTGGCCTAGCAATTGCAATATATGAAATCAATTTATACAAAGGAAAGTTGTACTGATGGTAGACAGCCTGAAGTTCTAGCCTTTTAGACCAAGGAGGCTTATTTGTATAACTTTATTGAGGTGGTATATACATTAATAGTAATTCCTATGTTCGATCGATCATTTGTGATTTTGGCTCTAAGTTAGATTAACTAATTATGACTGAAAGGTTGGAATAGACATTGAATGGGATGGAGGAAATTACCTTTGACATTTTAGATATGTGTTCTACCCTTCTACTCATAAAAATAGTCAAAGTTAGTTAGATTGTAGAAAAGTCAAAGTTAACTAACCTGGAAAAGTTATTAAAATAAGAATAACACATAAATTTGACTAATATGCACCTTAGTATAGATAGGCAAAAGTGATGTTAATAAACTAAAATCTCAAGCCACATCAATATAATTTTTTTTATTATAATTATTTGATAAGCTTTTGCATGGCTAGTGCACAAGATCGATCAATGTTAACTTCTTTCAGATATGTTCAAAAGTTAGTGTGTTCAACTAATTGCAAGATGTCGAATTTTGATGTATGAAATTTGAATGCAATAATATATGCCGTAGAACTGCAATGATATGACAACCTTCATAATAATAGAATATTAGATCGCAATTAGACTAGTGATACCAATTTAGCTAGCTTTTCGTCATTGAAACTCCGGCCTTATTGGCCAAAATTATACATAAGATCGAAAAACATCATTCGTGATTATAAGATTTGTGGCCGATATGAATGTTGAAGCTACAACTTCAAGTGTAAAAATATATCAAATAAATAGAACAAGTACAAAGGGAGAACAGTGATCGAATATATAATCAAATTAGTAGCTTATAAACATGAAAATTAGTAATAAGCAACTACGTGATGTTATTATCTTTTTGCAACACATTTTATAGTATAATAAAAAACTTTACCATTCAACCTATTGAATGGATCAAACCCCAAGATCGGATATACGTACGAAAAAGTATCTTATTTTTTAGTAAAAGAGAACATAACTAAAAGCTAGAATACCATCTTTTCAAATGTAAATTCTCAGCTATGATCCCCATTGTTTTGAGCATTATGAGGAAAAGGAAACTAGAAAATCCAAAAATTATATAGCTTGATGAAAATGACATATCCATTCCATTAATCATTTTGTTTTGTCGTAAATTTGAGAAATGCTTTTGTGCATTAACAAAAATAAAACCTTAAATTTTTTTATTCTACTCCATCATTCATGAAGTATGAAGAGAGTCTAAAAGAGTATTAATTGATACTAACCACAAGGTTATATATCATCCATTGCATTTAAAAATATGAATCTTATAGAAAATCCAAGATAATTAAGTGAAGTTGTTTTTTTTTTTTGGTACAAAAATTAAGTGAAGTTGTTAATCACTAAAAATAGTTAGAGAATAGATGTGGCAATAATTAGGAGGATTGTGCTCTCCACACGCGAAAACCACCAACACACATTATATAATACTTGGGAATTTAACTTTTGCATATAGGCGACCTACATGTAAAAGGTTATTACTGAAAATCCAAGATAATTAAGAGAAGTCGTTAAGCACTAAACATAGTTAGAGAATACATGTGGTAATATTTAATTGGGAGGAGTGTGCTCTCCACACGCGAAAACCACCAGCATGCATTGTATAATACTCGAGAATTTAACGTTTGCATATAGGCGACCTATATAAACCAATGCACTATGGAAAAGATGCATGCACCGACTTTGTTTTTGCTGTCATCATCCATAACTTTCTTTCGTACAAAGACAGTTTGTGTAAAAAAAACATTGCAAAATAAATTAAGTGAGTTCATCAACTATGATTCCATCTAGCCCTAACTAATAAGGAGAAAATGATGAAAGAAAAACGTATCCTGATGTTGGCCAAGAATATATCGAGGGAACTCGGCAATCGCCTTATTGGGCTATTACAAACACCAAATGTTGCACTCTATAACAGATTTCAATTTGCAAACACACTTTCATTTGTTGGATGCCAATTAATATGAATCTTTAATGCTATAACGAATGCAACGACCAATAACAAAAATCAATGAAACACAAGAATTATTCAAAATTCACTAGTAACGTGATAGTTAGGTCCTCTGACAAAGGGATACTTTTACTATGTAGGAAACTTGCATATTACAATATGACAATAAAAGCTCTCTCAAATCTTCTCTCTAGAAACTTCTGAAGTTGCCCTAGTAATTCTCCTTGCAAATAAGCGATCATAATTAATAACACTAATATTGATAGGATACAAGACAATAACTATATATAAAATTAAAAACCACATGCATTATTGTTTTGTAATCGCAATAGTCTTGAGTCGAGACTCCATCAGAACATACTATAGTTGCTCCGTCTTACGTACTCTCGAGTCAAGAATCACTAATATGTCTCCACATAACTCCCACATAATGTACTTGGCTACCCCACCCTCTTCGCATTCAAGGCTTCAAGCCCCACCTCCGCCGAAGTGAAGCCGACCAATGACCAGCCCCCCCTCCCGGAGACGAGCCGCCTCGCGCCCCCTACGATGACCAAGAAAGCCCTTGAACCAACCCGGGTAGGGGGCTGGTTAACGATATAGGAGGGGGCCCTAATTAGTGGGGTGGGGGTGGTTGCAGACGGAGTGAGGGGAGAATGGGCACTAGCTGGGGCAGGGTTTGGGAGGCTGGCACTTGCGATGGTGTTGGCCGAGGGGGTTGCATTGGGCGTTTGCGGTGCTATTGGTGGAGGGTGGGTAGAAAAGGCTTTGCACTTACGGGGGTGGTGATGGGGAGGGTGTGTGGGCTGGGTTGGGTTGGGCGCTTGTAGTGGTGGAGGTGGTTGGGGTGGGTGCTTATGGTGGTGGGAGTGACAACAATAGGGGTTAAGATCGATGATATATCAAAAGGAGTGGAATTTCTTAATTTAATTTTATTATATAAAAGTAATATAGTTACGTAAAGAATATATTTTTATTTCAATAAATAATTCAAGTTAACTATTGTTAGATTGTTTATTGGTCTTGATTAAATGAAATAAACGGCTAATATTTATTCTCCTTATGTTAGTTGTCTACAATTATAAAAGTGGCCAACTATTATAACATCTTTGTTAGGTAACATTGAAAAGATACAAAGTTCAAGGACACCAATTGATCAATCGGCTCGGACACTAGAGCGCTCGTGCGCGCCTTATCTGCCTAGCTTTGGTAGATTTCCCTCAACGCAATCGTCCTAAATGGAATGGCTCTGTTAGTTACGCTGCGCTCCTCCGTAAGTCCGTATTACCTTACATCCTCATATCAGCCCGTCATTTGAATACTTTCTTTATAGCCAATTTCTTTTTGTGCCAACAAGTAGCTAGCAACAAAGCTACCGAACTTTCTTGTTATGCGATTAATCAATATGTCCTCCATAGAAAATGTGCTACACTAAACTTAAGAGGAGGAATTTTATCCTTTTTATGGTCGTCCGACTTGACTCAAATCTTGACTAACCCAAATAATGCAAAACAAAAACATCAAGCACTAGTTATTTCACTTTGCGTTATATTTCACCGCCTACATGCTCAGCTGTTTTTTTTTGTTTTTTTTGTTTTTTTTTTTTTTTTTTTTTTTTGTACAAAAGACCTGACAAACAGGGAATAATTTGGTTCGGGTATGTCAAACTTGAGTCTAACTAAGTCCATGTTGGATTGGTTAGTTTAGTTAGGATCGTATTCATTTCTATTGTCAACCAACTTATTAGTTAATTGTTTACATATCATTAATTTTTGTCAACTTAATTTTGGGATTGATTTGGGTTTGGCTTTGGCTTGGGTCGCGACTCACGAGTAAGCTTCAATTCATTATGTCTCTTATATCGGATCAGTTTTGGTTCATATTATTACGATTAGGCCATTTAGAGTCCGAACAGTCCTTCACTCCTGCTGTCCTGCATACCATGACAACATGTCCGTCAATTTTTGTTTGTCCCCATAATGATTTTGTCAATGTGGCTAATTAAGCTATCTATATAAATGGTCACTTAAACTGTCAGATTTTGATTCTAAATAACTTAGCCGGATGAGATCGGGTTGCCCATAAAGAGTTCTTTCATTTTCAATTTCACTTTCGTATTTTCACCGAACTCTTTCATTCTTTTGGAACAACGTACTTCGGAACTCAAAGAAGGTACGTGAATCATGGATCACCTTGACGGCAATAATTATTGATCAGTTTACTTAACTCCCATGGGAAGTGATACAAGCAGAGGATATATTGCTTCTTACACTGGTTACCGAACTTGCATGTACAACGCATTTTTGCAAACTACTCTATATCTTACAGTATAGACTTATACTAACAGTATGCGTCCATGCCTTTATTGCTGTTTTGTTGCAGGAAAGGGAACGAAAAGCAAGAAAAAAAGGGAGACTAGTAACAAACCAACCAACCGATATCTCCACCAAACTAAATTAAACTAGAGGACTGCACTAAAGTACACATACATATATTGATATATGTAAGGTTTGCTACACGGAAAAGTGCTCGTGATTAGACAGCATCTACATGCAGCATGTTACAAAGTAAATACAAATGTAACTTCTTATGAACGAGGTAAACGATAAGACCCAAACAAAAAAAAAAAAAAGAGGTAATTGAAGATCAAACTTAGAACCCCTTTGATGCCAATAACTTGGTCAAGGAAAAGGTAATAGCCATAGCAATCCAACCACCGAACAAAACCCTCAAAGAAGCTCTCACAACTGGTGCTCTCCCTAAAACAGCCCCTAGCCATCCAAACACCACAAGAGCCATGGTCACCGCGGCTGCCACCACCCCAAGCCTCACCTTGTAGTCATGTATAAATGAGGCCGCCAACAGTGGCACCATAGCCCCTACTGAGAAGGCAAGGGCGGAGGCTGTTGCAGCCTGCAGAGGGTTAGGCAAGTCATCGGCATCATCCTTCTCTTCCGTCTCTCCGTCCCTCGGTTGCTCTCTCCTCCTCTGAGCAAGCTCGATATCGAGCTGAGAGTACACCGAAACAAACTCACCAATAGCCATGCTACAAGCCCCGGCCACTAGGCCAGCAAACCCAGTGAGGATCATGACCTTAACATCTTGCTTCACGGCACCCACCCCCATCATGAGCGATGCAGTCGACACAAGCCCGTCATTGGCCCCTAGGACCGCGGCTCTAAGCCATTGAGCCCTTTTAGAGTAGTCAAAATCGTCTACTTCGATATTCTCAACTTGTTGTTGGCTCTCTACATCCATGTTGTTGGCTCGAATTATTGTTTCGAGCTTGATATTAGTAGGGAGTATTTGTTTGGGTTCCATTTTGTGAGAAGGATTTTGTCAGGAGAGGGTTCTACTGAAAGAGTAGTGAAGGAAATAAGTGTAAGAGTAGGGTGGTGAGTGTGGTGGACACATGCTCTCCCATGCAAATGGATTTATAGATGGTCGCTGAGATATGTTACGCATGGAATGATTAATTATAATATTAACAAGTGGGTCACTAAAGATGAGAATTAAAATTGTTTTTTTTTTTTTTTTGCACAAATTAAGTAGTGCAAGTTAATTTGAATTGGGCAAGTAAAATTCCGTAGTGGATGATTACGTTTGTGGAGCATTGCTTTATCGATCTCGTTTCTCAATCCAAATGTAAATATACATTCATTATGACGGAAATGAGGTTGTCAACTTAGCTTATAGGACGAGTGTGGTACTGTGGTGGACACACGCTGTTCAACTAAATTAAGCGATCTAATTTGCAAATGGAGGTTGACATGATACTAGTGGTTTTGCCACCAAGTTTGATATACATATAAAACTATAAAGGCCTAACCGATGATAGGAGATCTTTATTTGATTCAAGAGTGTTAGTACCTTTAAATAAAATGAAACTCCAACGAAAACAAGGGGAAAGTACGAAGTTGACACATGAATGTTAAATTTAAAGTAGCAAGAATTTTTGAACCAGAAAAAACAGTAAGCAACAACAAAATACGGAGTAAATCATAACGAAAGCATGATCAATATACGGAGTATATGGTAAAGAATTATATACTCCGTATAACAGAAAAAAGAGCGTGATCTTATTACAAGGAGATGGAACAGAAAGGTTTGTTTCTTTATATCCATTCAAGCATTAGCCATTCTGAAAGTCTTGAAACTTGGAAACACTCGGATTTTATGGCGGTTATTTACTCTTTAGATGTTAAGCAAGCTCCGTATCCCTGGAGACTTTTCTAACAAACTTACCAGCTACCACTACATCCTAGAAGCACTGTATTTGTACATGTATATCATCAGGCGTTTTGATGTTGCGACCCCAATTGCCCTTAATTTGGATGATATTTTTGAGCGAAGGAATTGCAGGGTATCCAATCCCTTGTACAAAGGTCACGTATGTACATAAAAGTCGCAATTAAGCAGCTCACAAAACAAGTATGTTATTTTGTGTCTAAACTCTATTTAGTGGGAAATGATTTTTACACTCCTCTTGTTGATTTTTACCCTTTCCGTATGAGAGAAATTAATTATTGCACAAAAAAAATGTGCTCTCACATGAAAGAGGTTAGTGGGAGTGTTTAAAATAGCATATGGAAGTGTAAAAAACAGTTCCCCTGTTTAGTTCATGTACATATCTATATATCCTATTTTTTAAATATGCTTCGCAAACGATAAATTTATATGCATATTATCCATTCAACAACACTGGAAAGAAAGTGGAGTTCGATAATAACTTAAAAGTAAAAGTATCTTTACATTCCAACACATAATGTAACACATTAAATCTTTTTCCAACACATAATGTAACGCATTAATTCTTTTTTAAAAGCTAACTATTGAAAGCAAACTTTTATGTAGTCAAAATACAAATCATGCTTAACAAGATTGACACATTAATTTAAATATAAATCTATATATGTCAAAATTGATATACCTTCACTTTTCTTGATCGAGCAAACACAACATTGATCGATACAAACAATATTAGGACTCATATAGAATCGTGGTTTAGTCTTTCATGGGGTTTACAAATCAAATTAGCTTAATACTTTTGGACCTTGTTGTGTAACTTATATAAGAAGTGTATCCAAATATTCTGTGAAGTTCAGTAAAGTTTCCAAAAATTCTAGTAAAACTCCCAAAAGTTTATGTAAATCTCTTAGAAGAATATAGAAGAGTTCCCCAAAGTTTCAAATAGATCCCAAAACTTCCCAAAATTTCTACACGCTCTTAAAATTCTCAAAATTTCCATAAAAATACCATGTAAAAAACATGGCATTGTATTCCCAACCATCACAATGATGTAAATAATTGCATGTGTTTTTGGACAAACTATTAGGTACACCTCAAAGTATATATTCATATGTCTAACTTAAGGTATTTTTATTTATTTTTGATTTTTTTTATTAAAAAAATACATAAAGATATATACAAATATATTTGAAAGTACATACTATATATGCAATAGATCTTGGTATTTTTGTTACTCCGATCCCCACCTGAGAACTTAGAAGAGAAAAGATACGTAAAAGTTTCATTTAGTTCAATACCGCAACCCTTAACTCCTTAAGCTCGAAATGCAAAAGCTGAGGAGGAAAGCACTTCAGGGACTGAGAGCCCAATTGTTCGAACTAGATAACGTAATTTAAGTAATGGAGTGTGCTACGCACACGAATACGACCCCATTAGGTTGTTTCATCTTTTACTTAATTCGATTCCGTTATGGTTTGTGGATCTCTTCATCACCTATCAACAAATTTAAATTACGCGCGTAACTTTCCACTGAAAATCATATCTACAGCCATGCCACTCCCGTTGAAAGGTTCGGCTTTTGCAGGCCGTCGGTAAAACATGTACTTAATTTGTTTAATTTTCATTTATAGCACCCATACGTTGATCAAGAGAATCTTGACCATTAGCATTAATATTACCCTAATCCTTTGAAGAGGCATCGTCCATGTATAAGCACTTTGATTGTCATAGAAGTATAAAGGTGGAGGAAGTGGGGAGAGGGGGCAACAGTTGGACTAGTGAGTAGTGACCAAACTGAAAACACCATGCAAAACAAAATGCTAACCAAACATTCGGTAGAACTCTTTAAAAAAGAAGAAAAAACCTGACAAAATCTAGATTATATGAAGCTTGACCATACGCCTAAGAGGTTTAAAGAGGGTTAGATGTATGTTATCTGAAGCTTATGATGATAAAAATGTTGATGGATCCTTGCTAAGAAATGCATACAACAACGTGACTATATGCAACTTTACAGTAGATAGCGCGCCCTACAGTTTGAATTGGTAATTTCGGCTATTTACTCAACCAAAGAGTCAAGGACATGGGGATATTAAGGAATGATTCTCTTCAGTAGGAACGATGGAACTTCATGTGAGGCATTGTACCATGTCGATATATTGAGTGGGATGACTTATGTTTATATATAAGTCTAACTAGAAGGGTAGTCTTTGGAATTTAAGGGCCACAATAGTATTGTTCGGGACGATAAATATTTCAAATAAACATAAAACAAAGTTCAGTTCTCCATCATGAAAAAAAAAACATTGGCAAACGTTCGCTAGGAAAAGTTAGCTGATTTTGTTTGTAAGGCATCCTGTTGCACAACAATCCTTTCCGAGCTTGATCAATATGGATAAAGAGAGAGCACTATCATGAGAGTAAGACTCCTTTTCCCCTTCCTAAACATTATCAGGAATCAGAAGATTTACGGTCCCAAATTTTATGTTTCCCATTAGTACTATCAAATGGGTGCAATCACATAAACAACATTGCACATCAAGCGCGGTTGGCAGGCAAGGAAGTGACAGTCTTTTTCTATTGATGCATTCATATGAAGGCTGATCACAGAAATCTACAGTAAAAATTAAGTTGACACATTATTTTTACTGACTTCTTGGCATTTCTACCCGTTCTAATCAAATCGATATTTCTCAATTTCACCATTTCTGCTGTTGTTTAGCCATTTTAGGTACTATGATTAAGACAAATTAATAAAAATGACTAATTTAAATTTAAAACTAGACCAAGTCACTAATCGAGTACAAGTGGTCACTTATTTTATTTAAACTACAATAAAAGTAACCACTTGCCGAAAAATGACCATTTTAAGACCGTCTAATATTAAGTTAACCAGGGTTCGAGACACTGAGAATGCAACAATGTTAAAACTCAGAGGGAGAGCTTTTCCCCCATAGTGGTTCTACTGGACTCGAATCCGGGCTAAACCAGATGGTGAAAACCAAACAAATGTTAAGTTAAAATTAGACCGTCTAATACAAAACTTTCCGATTCATCAGCCTGCTGTAATGTTAATTACATACCATGGTGACAAATTCCACAACTCAAATAACATGCTAATAAATTCCATAACCAAGAATACAACATAATTCACAAATACTTCATTCAAACCTGATCACCATCAGAGGGAGTAAAATCACCACCACCAGGCCTAATCTCAGCCTTCATCAAACCCCCAGGTACAAGTTTCAACTTCCTACACAACACCCACAAACAAATTACTCAAAATCAATCAAATTACCACAAAATCAATGAAAGACTTGAACTTTGGACAAAATGGATTAAAAAGTTTGAACCTTTTATCATCATCTGAAAGTTGCTTCTTCTTGAGTGGCATTGGATCATGCTCCTCAATTTCAGACACAGCCATTGCACCAAATTATGGCAAAATGGTATCTTTAGAATTGGAATTTTGAGGGATTTTTGTAATTTGGAAAAATGCACAAGAATTTAGCTGAAAGATCCAGTTGGGTAGTTTTTATTTCATTGTTTAGTTAATTTTTTGAGCTAAAATTTGGAGGGTTTTTTAATGTGGAAGATCTAAGCTGATACTTCTACAGTCATACTTGTGTGCTTCAGTGGGTTTGGTTAACAACTAACTACTAATCTAGTAATTATGATTTTTTATAGTAAGATGCGCATCGAACCTCTTAATCTCATTACTTGAACTAGTTCTTTTCGTAGTGATTTTTTTTTTTTTTTTTTGAAATAATTTGTAGATGTCGAATGGCTATGAATTAATGAAATTATTTTTTATAAAAAAAACTTTTGATCTAGTAAGAATGATTTTCTTATTATAATATGGTGGTAATAACTTATAGGAAAAATTGAAAACTACTACCTTTTATATACACTTTTTTCAAAACTACTACCTTATATATCAAAATTTCAAAATTACTACCTTTTATCACATTTAAAATCTAAAACTACTACCGTAATCAGTCTCATAACCAATTTCAAGCCACCAAAATATAATATAACCTTAAGGGTGTGTTTGGATAGGAGGATTTGGAGGGAAGGGGAGGGGAGGGGGAAGGAGGGATTTGGAATCCTTTGTTTGGATAGTAATGGAGGTGGGGAAAGGGAGGGGAGGGGAG
>CAAKMY010007761.1:0-28791 GCA_901111285.1 Corrigiola litoralis
ATTTTTAGTTGTCAGTTTTCATTTTTGATATAACATTTATACAAACAACTAATTTTTAGTTAATTATTTAAATTTGTATATAAAATCATTGGAAACTAAAAACCAAAAACTGCAAACTGCAGTGATACCGAACGAGCCCTAAGCAACTCAATTATTAGGAAACAAGTTCGGGTTAGGGACAATGATATATGACATCATTGAGTGGTATCCTACTGCTTGCCGCTGTCTTACACGGGGGCTTGTAAAGGTTTCACTTCAGCTATTGAGGATAATGTTTTGGTTTAATAGGTTCCCTTCCTCTACTATATCGAGACGAGTTGAGCCTTACTAATACGAGTTATAATAATACATATGAGAGGTCAATAGCCAATCTAAGTACCACCCAATAATACCCTTTTTTTTTCCTAAGTAAACTTTTGCTTTTCTCATTTAAGACTAAAAATATTTTGACCACCTTAATGTTTTTTTCTTCTCAATAGGCTGCTGGAATGATATCCTTAGGTTTTCAATAAAAGGTTGCTTGCCTATTATTAGTGATACTATCTCCAAAGTCCAAACCTTACAAGAAAGTGATATAGTCGCACAGAAAGTTCAACTTTGGCAAATCAAAATTCACCAGCAAACTTTCCTATCAGAAGCACCCAGGAAACTAGGAACAAAACAAAACACTCTCAATTTTTTTTATCAAGGACTTTCAACTCTTTCTACCTTAGAATAGTCGCCCCAACTAACTCTCCCTGTATGAAACTTCGTTAAACTACCCAAGTACAACAGTGTTATAATAATTCTCTCCTTATATAAGTCACCTCCTATGTCATACACTCAACTCATTCACATTAATAATTCTTTCGTAGCTTTTCTCTTCTTTTGCTTTTTGCTAAGTGTATATTGGCAAACATAGTTGGTCTACAAAACAAAAGACAAAGCACTATATATAAGTACTCAACACTTAGCAAAGATTTAAACCATAAGAAAAGATATTTCCAAAAACAATAGTACTTTGTCAACTCATTTTTTCATTATATTCTTATTGTTAACAACATTTTTGAGCAAGTGATCAAACCCATCTGGGATTTGAATTGAAGCCATATATACATCTTTGTATAGCAGACGACAACGAAAAGAGTAAGAGTTTTGGATTGGTACGTACAAAATGGATGGTGCTGATCTTTCTAAGTTTGGAGGTAGTCTAAGGACGAATAGCTCAGCAGTATGGAGGAGCCAAACAGCAGATGTATTCTCTCGATCTTCGCGCGAAGAAGACGATGAGGAAGCGCTTAGATGGGCGGCTCTTGAGAAGCTCCCTACATATGATCGTCTAAGGAAAGGTATATTGACTGCATCTCATGGCGTAGCCAATGAAATCGACGTTCATAATCTCGGCTTTCATGAAAAGAAGAACCTTGTACAAAGGTTGATTAATGTCACCGAAGAGGATAATGAGAAGTTTTTGTTAAAGCTCAAGAACCGTATTGAAAGGTATGTTTACGTACCTTTCAGTTTGTTTATGTTGGAGAATTGAAGTCGCTAATTCTCGATCTCATTCATGCGAGCAACGTACTAAGTTGTTTTTCTTGTGTAAATGCTTTGATATACCAGGGTTGGGATTGATATTCCTACTATTGAAGTGAGATATGAGAACTTGAATATTGAAGCTGAAGTCTTTGTCGGAAGTAGAGCTCTACCAACATTTATTAACTTCATCACCAATATTGTGGAGGGATTTTTGAACATTTTCCATGTCCTCCCCAACCGGAAGAAGCATCTTACTATTCTCCGAGATGTTAGTGGCATGATCAAGCCAAAGAGGTAAAAAGTTCAAGACTAGTAGTAAAAAGATAAAGATAGGAAAAAAGACTTACAAGGAAAAGAATAAAGAGCATTGATGCATTTTGGTGAATATGTTTATGCAGGATGACTTTGCTTCTTGGTCCTCCAAGTTCCGGGAAAACCACCTTGCTTTTAGCTTTGGCGGGGAAGCTTGACAAAGCACTAAAGGTATTAAAACAATTCTTCAACTTTATTTTATATAAACCAGGCTTTTTTAGTAGTAATTGGAAAAATGAACATATGATCATGGTCCAAAATTAGCATAATTGTGGATTTCTCATTAATTAAAAAAAAAAATAGTGTCACATCATAAATATATGATAGTAGAATTACAAACAAGGAGGTTTAAAAAAGCTTTATCATAATACCATCCACCCAACCTATAAATTCAATACTCCATATAAGAATAGTCGTAACACCCATATTGAAAAACTTATGAGCAAGGTTGATTCAAGAATTTAATTTGTCTTGAGTTATCCCGAGTTATCCCAATTTCAAATCCTTATATCTTCTCTCGTACAACATTAACTATTTAACTATAATTAATAAATAAACGTAGATATATATGGAGAACAATACTCCGTTCTCATTAAATCTAGCATATTTTTGGAGAAAGTGATCGAGTGTTATTAATATGGAGCCGCCTCTTCACCCAACATACTTCGTACGTAGTATTTCCTCCGTAGTTCGTCCCAACAGGTAGTTTATACTGAGGGAGTAGTAATTTGTTGATGTTGCTTGTTTCCTTTTTTCATTTTATCATGGGGTGGAACTTTTTATCCTCCACCAGACGTATGAACAAAGGAAAAACACCCTTAAAATAAACAAAAGGCCAATGCATGAGTCTTAAGATCAACCTCATTAGTCATTAGTCAGAAATAGAACAATGCTTACATCAACATCCCGACTGCTTTAAATATTAAGTAACCAAGCTTACCCCTTTGAGATTCAACGAACGAGATATGTTCATCAACTTAAGCATCAGCAAGTCTTTGTCTTGGGCTGCTTTGCAAAAAATGTTTGACAAAATGCCTAAAGATGTGCTGTAGAGTTGAATACTTGTATGCCACGTATACGTCGTACGTATGAGTTCCGCAACTCATCAAACCCTCATATCCGTTACAAAAAGTATTGAATGAAATTGTTGAAATTAGACCGTCTTAAAATAGTTATCATTTCAAGAGGTTACTTCTATTATGGTGTTAATAAAATTAATCTTATTAATTTGACTTATAACTAGATCTAACTCTCTTTTAATAATTTGTGTATCCATTATGGGCTTGGATCCTCTAGAGTTTACTTTCATAGAGTTGGTAGAGTTTACCATAATTAGTAGCATGAGAAGTGAGATGTATGACCAAAACACCCAAAGAGGAAAAGTGTAAATTGAATTAGTACTATTTTAAGGAAACTCTACACTATAGAGTTATTTATCAACTCTAAAGGATACCAATGCATCCATCATACATATTATAAGTTCACAATGCTTTTGCAACGAATTTTTTTTCCTAATACCCAATCCAATCTTGTTCCCCATAATTATGCAACGGGAGTTAAAGATCTCGATAAATGGTTAAGACTTTTGCTTTACAAATGGTTAATACTTAATAGTGTGTGTATTTATGATAATTTCTCACGCTTATCATTAGTCATAACTAAAATGTGCATGAAACTATGAGTATGGATCCAAGGGCTTGGGTTTGTGTTGTTATCATTATTAGATTGAGGAAATTAACATAATTTTACATGAACAGGTGACTGGGAGAGTGACATACAATGGACATAACATGAATGAGTTTGTACCAGAAAGAACTGCAGCGTACATAAGCCAACATGATGTGCATCTTGGTGAGCTGACTGTAAGAGAAACCCTGGCATACTCTGCCAGATTCCAGGGTGTTGGATACCGATACGGTTCGTGCTGTTTCCTTCCTAGTTGCATTTGTTATGAAGAACAGGATATCGTATAGGTTACTTGGGGGATGATTAATCTTGTCATGTTTGATATATATTTGCAGAAATGTTAGCTGAATTGTCTAGAAGAGAGAAAGAGGCTAACATTAAGCCTGATCGCGATATTGATCTTTTCATGAAGGTAATTTAAAACTATGAAAACTAAATGGTACTATATAACACAAGAGGTATCTGTTTCTGTATAATGACAAAGGATGAAACAGAGGACCCTGTTTTCGTGTTTTGCAACTCCTGACAGCTCCCAATTTTCTTTTCCATTGTATACTTTTTCTAGGCTTCAGCAGCTGAGGGTCAGGAAGAGAGTGTTGTTACAGATTACATCCTAAAGGTATTTCATATATAATCTTCTGCATTATATTTTTAAAATTTCGTTGAAATCTTTGTGTAATCATCTGGTGGAATTCGGTAAAAAATTGCAGATATTGGGGCTAGAAGTCTGTGCTGATACTATGGTAGGAGATGAGATGATCAGAGGTATTTCTGGTGGACAGAGAAAGCGAGTCACAACTGGTAAACAACAAGCATAGATAAGAAGATGATTCAGATTACTTCTCTAGATTACCATTCATCATTGAACTTATACAATATACTGTTTGACACAATGTAGGTGAGATGTTGGTTGGACCAGCTAAGGCGCTCTTTATGGATGAGATATCAACTGGTTTGGATAGTTCCACAACATTCCAGATTGTGAACTCAATCCGGCAATCAGTCCACATCCTTAGTGGAACCGCTGTAATTTCCCTCCTACAACCAGCACCGGAGACATATAACCTTTTTGATGACATTATCCTTCTTTCGGATGGCTATGTTGTGTACCAAGGTCCACGAGAGGATGTGCTCGAGTTCTTTGAATCTATGGGATTTCGCTGTCCTGAAAGAAAAGGAACAGCAGATTTCTTGCAGGAAGTAAGTAATAAAACCCTTGCAAAGTCCTCTTAAATGCTTCTTTTTAGCTGGTATATGTCTCATAATTTTTTTACTTTATTCTGAAGACTCACATCCATCTTCTTTGGATATAGGTGACTTCAAAGAAAGATCAGGGGCAATACTGGGTAAGAAGGGGTGAGCAGTATCGTTTCATCCCCTCCAAGGAATTTGCAGAGGCATTCCAGTCTTTCCATATTGGAAGAAAGTTGACTCAGGAGCTTGCGACTCCATTTGACAAGACCAAAAACCACCCAGCCGCTCTAACAACCGACAAATATGGTGTGGGGATGAAGGAATATTTCAAAGCTTGCTTATCTAGAGAATGGTTGTTGATGCAGAGGAATTCGTTTGTCTACATCTTCAAACTTACTCAAGTAAGTCTTCACTTCTAACTCCCATAGCCCCATATTTTGTTTCTCTCTAACATGATTGTACAGAAGTTGATACTAATGCTTTGTTTCTGAATCAAACTCATTCAGCTCACCATCATGGCCTTCATAGCAATGACCGTGTTCTTCCGGACGAAAATGCACAAGGACTCCACCACAGACGGTTCAATATTTACTGGGGCATTGTTTTTCTCCGTGATAATGACTATGTTCAATGGAATGGCAGAGATGTCGATGACCATAGCAAAGCTTCCAGTATTCTATAAACATCGGGACCTCCTCTTTTTCCCCCCATGGGCATATGCTCTGCCCAGTTGGGTCCTTAAGATACCAATAACCTTTTTTGAAGTAGCTGTTTGGGTCTTTACAACATACTATGTCACTGGTTTTGACCCGAATATTGCAAGGTATTAGTTACTCAATGATGTTTCATAGAACTCATCAGAACTTTCTTCAATAATTTGTTTAACTGTGTACTCAATGATGTTAATTATTTTCTTGCAGGATGTTTAAGCTGTACCTCATTCTGGTACTTGTCAATCAGATGGCTTCTGGTCTATTTCGAGCCATTGGAGCACTAGGAAGAAATATGATTGTCGCAAACACGTTTGGATCATTTGCCTTGCTCACATTGTTTGCCTTGGGTGGCTTCGTTCTCTCAAGAAGTATGCCTTTACACAAATCTTAGAACTTACTTCATGCATTTCAAACCAGATAAATTTTGCCAATTTGAATTTGCTAATGGTTCTCAATGCAACAGAGGATGTGAAGCCATGGTGGATATGGGGTTACTGGTCGTCACCCATGATGTATGCTCAGAATGCTGTAGTAGTCAATGAGTTCCTTGGACATAGTTGGAGCAAGGTATGTTGCTGATTTTATCCTCTGAGACAAGGTTCTTGATCACTTAATAATATTGAACATGGTTATAAATTCTCCTTCGATGTCACAGATTCTCCCTGGCCAAAACGAAACACTAGGTGTGCAAATCATGAAGAACGGAGGTTTTTTCACACATGCATATTGGTATTGGATTGGCGCTGGAGCTTTAGTTGGATTCGTATTCCTACTCAACTTTCTCTTTGCTGCTGCTCTAGCTTTTCTCAATCGTAAGTCTCTCTCGTTGTTCCAAGTTCCAACCTTCCATGATGAAATTACTATCTGCTTCTTTGTCTTAAAAGTCTTGTGCTGAAATTGTGTGCAAATAAACAGCATTCAGCAAAGCTCAAGCAATCCCAGATGACGATGACAAGAAAAAAGACAACAGAAATGGAAACATTATGGAAATGATACAACAAGGAAGTTCCCGAGGTGACTATCCAGCTGATATGATACGATCTATTTGTGGCTTGAAGTGAATGAACTATGTTTCTAGACCTTTAATTGATGATTCTTAACTGACCTGTAGGAAATGGAGGTGAAATTGTCGTTGATGCAACTCAGCAAGTGAAAAGGGGAATGGTTCTTCCATTCGAGCAACATTCTATTACATTTGATGATGTTCGGTATTCAGTGGACATGCCACCGGTAAATTACGCCAAAGTACTCCAAATTTGAATTATTTGGTAGGCATTCAAATTATCGTGACTAACAAAGGAAACATTGTCAAATGCAGGAAATGAAAGCCCAAGGTGTGACTGAAGACAAATTGGAGCTTCTGAAAGGAGTTAGTGGAGCTTTTAGACCTGGTGTTCTGACCGCTCTTATGGGAGTCAGCGGTGCTGGTAAAACTACCCTCATGGATGTTCTTGCTGGTAGGAAAACTGGGGGATACATAGAAGGTGACATTAAGATTTCCGGTTACCCCAAGAAGCAAGAAACATTTGCTCGAATTTCAGGATACTGTGAGCAAAATGATATCCACTCTCCCCATGTCACGGTCCATGAATCACTGCTATACTCTGCTTGGCTGCGTCTATCCAATGATGTCGATACTAAAACAAGAGAGGTTGGTTTTCACATCTATTCATCTGAATAAAACTGAGAAGGGAATGTAAGAGGGGGGAAGTAAAGGGGAGGCAATGAATAGGGCCTGAAATCTCCGTTCGAATCTCTCTTCTACTTATGTGATTTGCTGTAGGCTTTTTTATTTTCTTTCACAAATTATTTGTTCTCGAATTTACTTCCTTTTATCGGTGTAGATGTTTGTAGAGGAGGTGATGGAGCTAGTCGAGCTTACCCCATTGAGGGGAGCACTTGTAGGGCTACCTGGCGTGAGTGGTCTCTCAACAGAGCAACGGAAAAGGCTTACAATTGCAGTTGAGCTGGTGGCCAATCCATCTATAATTTTTATGGATGAGCCAACTTCAGGGCTGGATGCAAGAGCGGCAGCTATAGTGATGAGGACAGTCAGAAATACAGTGGACACAGGAAGAACAGTAGTGTGTACTATTCATCAACCTAGCATTGACATTTTTGAGGCATTTGATGAGGTAGGAACTGCTAACGAAAAGACAAAAGAAGATGGCGGCTAGTAGCTTTAGAATCTTCAGGATATTAATGAGTTTATTTGGTTTTTGTAGCTATTTTTGATGAAGAGAGGAGGGGAAGAAATATATGTTGGGCCTTTGGGACATCTTTCTTGCGATCTAATCAAGTACTTTGAGGTAAATATAGCTGTTCATAATCATATTCAAGAATTTGTATCGATCAACCCCTAATTTATGCACTTACGAAACATTTGGTTGTTACAGAGTATTCAAGGGGTGCATAAAATCACAGATGGTTACAACCCAGCAACCTGGATGTTGGAAGTCTCAACTCCAGCACAAGAGCAAGCACATGGTGTAGATTTTACACAGTTGTACAAGAACTCAGACCTATATAGGTAGACTTTATGAAGCTCGAACTTGTTCGTAATGCAGGTCTATATACTTCTAGTGCCTAATTCCTGGTGATTCGATAACAGGAGAAACAAAGCTCTCATTCAAGAGCTTGGAGTACCTCGCCCTGGTTCAAAAGATCTCTATTTTCCCACACAATACTCCCAACCGTTCCTTGTGCAAACTACGGCTTGCTTGTGGAAACAACACTTATCCTACTGGCGTAATCCTCCCTACACTGCTGTCAGATTTCTATTCACAACATTCATAGCATTAATGTTCGGCAGTATCTTCTGGCAACTCGGAGGCAAAACGTAAGTTGAACATAAGATTTTCGAGAAAAAAAAAAAAAAAACAAATTACAGTAAGATGAGATAATCAAGGTTATGGTATTTACTGAACATCATTTTTTTTCCAGAGATAAATCAAAAAGTTTATTCAATGCAATGGGTTCGATTTATGCTGCTGTCCTTTTCCTGGGCGTGCAAAATGCATCTTCTGTCCAACCCGTGGTGGCTGTCGAAAGAACTGTCTTCTATAGAGAAAAAGCTGCAGGGATGTACTCAGCTTTGCCTTATGCGTATGCTCAGGTTACTAACTTACCCTTCTCATAATCTCAAAAATACTTGAATAAATCTGGTATTGCCAAGAAGTTTGATCTAATAAAACAAACTCCTTTCTGGTTTGTTTTGCTTTCAGGCCCTGATTGAAATACCATACGTCCTTGTGCAAGCAACAGTATATGGTCTTATAGTCTATTCTATGATTGGGTTTGAATGGTCTGCCCCCAAGTTCTTCTGGTATTTGTTCTTCATGTTCTTCACTCTTTTGTACTTCACTTATTATGGAATGATGTCTGTGGCCATCACACCAAACCACCACGTCGCTTCCATCGTTGCTGCTGCCTTCTATGGCCTGTGGAATCTCTTCTCAGGCTTCATCATCCCAAAACCGGTAAGTTCTTGCCACAATGCCACATTGTATTACATACGGAGTATATAACTATAGGCACTGCTATTTTGTTACCTCTCAAGTGTCAAGAAATTTTACTTACAAAGTTTTCGGTAACAACCTCTCTTAGTACTTAGACTTGTTAGGATCAAGACTGTATGCATATCCGGCCGGCTGATAGTCGATAATAGCTGTACAATATATCTTTGACATCTCTTCATATATGCTTGCTTAATTAACTTGGAGTTTTTCTTCTAACTTTGGTGTATTGTTTGTTAAACAGAGAATTCCTATTTGGTGGAGATGGTACTACTACATTTGTCCAGTGGCTTGGACCTTCTATGGATTAGTGGCATCACAATTCGGGGATATTCAGGAGAAGATGACTGATCAAGACAAAACAGTGGAAGAGTATATCCGATCCTACTTTGGTTTCCATCATGACTTCCTAGGCGGCGTTGCTGGGATCATTGTTGCATTCACTTTCCTCTTCGCATTTATCTTTGCCTTCTCTATCAGGTCCTTCAACTTCCAGAAGCGATGATTTAGTGATTCTCAGGCGCAACACAACTGTTAACTGTACAAGCATGAAATTTTGCTGTATTTACGAGTAGTATATTTTTAGGTTCTTTTATTCAATGATCGTATATAATGTAGCTCGGGTATATATCTGACAAACCTTTGGTTTATGTGGAAATGCAACTTTGAGCAAGTTCAAATTTCATTATAACGCATCTACGTGGTAATGCAACTTTGAGCAAGTTGTATAGTGATAGATGTCTACATGAAGACAATAACAATCGTCAAGCCCCGGCTTAACATGTTTAAAAATCAGTTTATTCGGTTACAATATTACTCAAGCTCTCGCTCAATTTTACTCCTCTTATAGTCTTAGACTATATTTGGCAAAATCGACTGATAAGGTAACTGAAAACTGATAAGGTTACTATAAGTCACATGATTAGATAGCTGAAATTTGAGACTTTATAAGGTAACAGATTTTAATGGAAGTGTATAGTACAATTGTTAAACAAACAACTAATATTTGACAAAATGACATAAAAAGACATGCTTATATTTGAAAATAATATTGAAGATTTAGTAGGTAGATTTGTTATTTGGTAGAAAGTCTTGGGGCAAACAATGAAATAGATTTATGATCAGTACCTTATTTTTTTAATAAGCTACTTGGGTTAAGTTATTTTTGATAAGCTAAAAAAGACTTATAAGCTATAAAGAGAATGCATTTACCACACATTTCTGATTTTGGCCAAACAAATATTCTTCAGTCAAACGTCAATATTAGCTTATAAGCTACCTAAAATGGCGTGTCAAACATAACCTTATTACATGGTGAGTGTTGGGTGTTACTCATTAGCCCAATATACCATCCCCATAACCAAACCAGATAAGTTCAACTTGCAACATCTATGAAGCCTTATTGAGTATGTCATTTTTTTTTTAAATAAACTTTCAGCCTTGTAAAATATCTCATAAAAAATCGAAAAATAAGGGCCTCATAAAAACTTAATCCTAAAGCTTAAAAAACAAAATACATACAAGTACCTTAATTTAAAACAGAATACTATGAACAATACTTTTATGATGTATGTATTGTTCCGTGCTCATAAATATTGTTGATTTAATCCAGAGCACTTAGATCAACTGGTAAGGGGTTGTTCTAACTTAATCAGAGGTCTCAACCTCTCAGGTTCAAGACCATGGGGATGCAACAATGTTAAAACTCAGAGGGAGAGCTTTGCTGCCCTATTGGTCCTACCCAACTCGAATCCGGACTAAATTGAATGGTGAAAACTAAAATAATAAATAAAAATGATTGATTCACATATGAGCTTGAAAAACTACTTTAATATAGGTTTATCGATAAATGAATGTCAATAAGCAATGAATTATAAATTATCTCGTACTTTTATATCCTAATTTTGTATGTCAAATGAAAAATCAAATACCACACAGTACACCTACAATTTATAGAGCATTTGTGTATTGATTAGTCTATCAAAGAACCAATTTTTATTAAAATTGCTCATACATATTCTTGATTTACGTGCACCTTTGCCAAGACGCAGGTTAAATTATTGCATCAAGTCATACTACATACATATATTAAGTTTACACTGAAAAGTACGATAATTTTAAAATACAAGTTACCTCTATATTGTTTTGTGAGTCAACAAGAAAATAAAGTAAGTTAAAAAATGCGCCATTGCCGGGGTTCGAACTCGGGTCACCCTCGTGACAGGCGGGAATACTTATCACTATACTACAACGACTTGATTGATTTAAAAAAAGATTGTATTATAACTACTTAAACGTAAATTTAGTGTCGGGAATATATTACTTATATATGCGCCTGCATTTTGGAATCCATGTGGATGTGACATGAATCACGATCAATTTATCCCGCTAAGAGCTTGTTTGGTTCAAGGTAATACAATTACCATTATATTCACCTAATTTACCCTAAAAATGATGGGGAAATTAGATAGAGAGAGAAGAGTTGTAATCACCATTACAAGTTAAGGGTTCTCCTATTAGTACAACTCATGTAATAGTTAATAAAAAGCAAAACCTATATAATCACCATTACATGAGTGAATGTAACCAAACCCATCCCCTCCATGTAAGTCTCTTTTCTCCCCTCATTCTCAATTCTATTTGAACTGAAAAAATTCTATTACATTACAAAGTTGATTACACCCAAACAAGCATAGCCATATAGATAAAATAGAACCCATGACTTGAGGTGCTCCCTAAAAGAGGAAGGAGAAATTTTTTGTTAAAAGAATTGCATGAAAATAAATGGGGTTGTCCTTGTGTTTGAATACCCTTGAGTTTGTTTAAGATTTAATGAAAGTCACATGAAAATTCGTGATATCAAGATTCTACTCTTATAACAAGCAAAATGGTTCCAGGCGGGTCTGGTTGAACTATTACATGTGAATACATGAACCTACTCCTTTCATCTAAGTGTATTATCTAGATGCCTAGGAATTTCTAAAGTGCTAATAATTCAATGGGAGGAAAGGAGTTTTATAAACTTCTCATAACTGTCTCAAATATCCGATGTAGGATTCTCAAAAATTTCTCCTCTAATTGGGGTGTTACATCCTTGTTGTGCCTGATTGCTCATCTCATCATAGCCCCTAAATTTGTAAAAGGTGCAATAGTGGAAGAAGTAGAATGTTTACTAATCTTGCAAGAACCACTATGAGTTGGACTCCTTATTACATGAAATTAATTTGAATTTGAGGCCTAAGGTGATTAAAGACTAAAGCGCCTGGATGGCGGAGCCGGTTGTGTTAAAAACAAGACAATAGAATGAGGAATGCTTGGTTGTGGCTTGATAGAGAAGGCGAGTCGATGGGTGTCATGAGATATAGCTCGCCTGAATGATCCCTTTAAACATACTCATAAGGTCTTTTATAGAAAAATCAAAAGGGTCAAATTCTACATAAACATTGTTGTCTTTGATAAACTGACAGATATATATAAGATTTCTAATAATATGGGAAGTGTGTGGGACATTTCTAAGTTAAAGGGTTCTAATTAGTGGGGATGAAGGATGTGTCGAAATCGTGAATCGAGATGCTCATGCCATTACCAGCATAAATAGAACGAACATAGCTAGTATTAAAGGGTCCAACAATTGTACATGCATAAGACGTCAAATGAGAAGAGGCACCGATATCTATATACCAATTTCCGTCCGGTGGGGGATTAGTTGACATAGCAATAAAAGCATGGCCTAACTCAGTGGGCCGGTAATATTCATTTTCAACGACATGAGCTTGCCCATATCATATCCCTGGCTTGGAGAGGGATATTGTCCTAATCGTGCAACACATATGGAAGAGGCAGTGGACATGGCTCGATATGGCTCCTGGTTCCATTGGCGCGGAAAAGACCACCCTAGTTGAGATGGGTATGGACGCGGTGGGGGAATCTAGTACGACCACAAGGCGGACCATGAGAATCCTGACATCGACAATGAGTCTTGTGGCAATGGCTGAGAAAGGGGCTACGGTTGTGAGAGTAATTTCATCCTCCGTCTTTGTTGTGGCGATTCTGGCTGCCGCGGCAGTCATTTTTTCATCAGGATCCACCGTCGCGTGAATTATCAGTCCATATGGAGGAGTCAGCTGGCGGCGAAGAGGAGGTGACAGGTATCGTGGCAATTAAGATCCAATTCGAGCATGTTTATGTTTCAAGACTACGCAAAGTCTGATGGATGAATAGGCAGCAGTGGTATCGTACTCCGAGGTTCGACTGGCATACCATTTGATGCACATTACGAATGTTGACGATGTTGGCACCGACTTCTCTTATTTGGGCTGTAAAGTCCTTGATTCGCAAAAAATACACCTTAAGGGAGTCCATGGTTTCCAGTTTGAGGGTGTTAAATTCATGCTTAATATTGGCGAGACAACTAGACGAGCGCCTTTGTTGTTGAGGAAGATGCCTTGGTGGTGCTGCCTTGCCTCATAAGAAATTAAATTATCAAGAAGCTCACAACTGAAAAGGTCATTCGAGAGAGTGTCATATATTCACTTCAGGACATGGGCATCGAATTCACTATATGTCGCGAAGGTAGGATTTGTTTTCGCCGGCAGCTTGGATGGTCACCTTGTAGCCGCGATCGTGAAACTGGAACAACCATGCCTAGAGTGGTACTTCGTCTTCTTGTCTTCGAGCACACAATAATTTGTGCTTAATGTAGGTGACGTTATAGACGGAGTTTAGCGATAGTTTGCGCGGTGGTTGGTCGGAACTAGAGCCATTGGTCTTTAGAGCATCACCTGCCATGGTCAAAACATGTGGTGGAGGTGACGTGTTTAAAATGTGGTGGTGCCGAGGCGGTCGAGGTAGGTTGTTTGAACCTTGAACCTTGTTTCCAGACACTATGTTAGAATGTTTACCCCTGATCAGGGTATTCGCATTAGAAGAAGGTATATAGTGATGTACGTACAACATAACCCAAAGATATTTAGTTGATAATACAACGTTAATGTAGGAAGCTATCTTACCTAGCTGAGGAAATAATCTCTACCGTTATGTATACTATCAAAAATTCTCCCACCATTGATTGAAAAGAAAAACCGAAAAGAAAATAATTCGGTAATTGAGTATATGAGTTTCATCGCTACTTTATAAGCCTTTAAACCCTTTTTGATATAAATTTTCCCATATATTATTTTGAAAAAAAAACTATATATATACGTAACAGGTAGTAATCAATTTAGAAGCCATCCTCTTATATAAAATTTTAATTTATTTTTTTTTTAATTTTGGGCTTAAAACTATAACTTATGTGTGTCAAGCGAGATTTATATCATCTCCTTTTTTTTTGAATAATCAATTCAATATCTTCAAATTTTCATAGTCCATACACACTCCAATTTCATTGTGTTACAGGAAACTAATTTCAGGTGATGATAGGCAATCCGTAATCTAAACCAAATTTCATTGAACTAAGCAGCGTTGCGCCTAGTGGCAAGGTTTGTATTTGGTGACCTTAATCTTCCAAGTTCAAACTCACTAGGGACTTTTGAGCAATTGTTCCTCTTGTCCCTCCTTTCTTTCAACAGTGTAACCCATATAAAATTTAACGGCTCGGGATAGGGTGAACTTGATGATGGTCAATCCTGACCACCATAAAAAAGTCTTACCTAACACAACCTTTAAAATTTACTAATGTACGGAGTAAACAATTATTTCTGAGACTCTAAAAAAAATATATTTCTATGATTTTTTTCTTTTATATTGCCATTTTAGTGACCACTCCAAATTCAACTCTTGTTAACTTATGGAACAAAGTTTCAACATTTATCAACAATTGACATATTATAGTTTGTTCTAAAGTTATAATTTTTAGTAAGGCGCTTGCATAACGGTGAGTTTAACACGAATATTAAAACACACAAAAGTCAAAATTGATGTTAGATATGATTTTTTTACATGTACGGTTTTATTCCATGCAATACACATAGATAAGGCGTTATGGATTTGTCCGACTTGCATGGAAAACAGGCTTCCGCTCCATACATGTGTGGGTGAGAGGTTTAACTCCATGCAAGTTGTGTGGAGGGTGTAACCTTCTCTCCTTGTAAGGTGCATGGAGTCTCCGCTACACCACATCAAAAAAAATGGTAAGTAAAGTTTAATTTTTTTAATAATGATTTTATGAGTATTTAATGTTTCCTCCATTTCTTTAATGTCTTCTCATTCCCTTTTCGCACATATGTCGATATCCAATTTGTATCCTAAATATATTTAGTTTCATACTAGTAAAATTTTTAAAAAATTCATATTGTTAATCTACTCATTATGCCAAATCAGACAAAATCCTATATAACTGTATTTTATCTTATATATGTTGCAAATAATTCTAAAGTTAATTTTACTCATGAATAGTGTTCAAAAGTCAAATAGAAAGAAAATTAAGAAATTAAGAAAGTATAAGTGTATTAGTAATCTAAAGGATGCATTAAGCAATTATGTCAAAAAAAAAATTTTACTCCAAATTTCATCGAGGTGTAAGTGCGTAACTGGTGACAAAATATTGTTTTCTTCAACTAAGGGCGGCCCTCTTTTTTGGGCTTACACACCCTATTAGCCCAACAGGTGAAGAGAATTCATGAGCCCAACAGGTGAAGAGAATTAGCTTATGAAAAACACCAAACAAGAAAAAAAAAAACGCCGTTGCCGGGGATCGAACCCGGGTCGCCCGCGTGACAGGCGGGAATACTTACCACTATACTACAACGACTCTGTTGTCGTATAATCATTATTATTATTTAGGAAATTAAGAACGTTGTATTAGCACCTAAGTTCAGTAAGTTGATTTTAATTATGCGGTTTGCAAAGCAATGGAGAGCAACTCTGGTGATTCACAAATCAAAATTCACAACTTGTAGGTGCTTGTTCCTCTTTTCATTGTCAATTTCTGCCTTTATCATTAGTTTATTTTATCGTTTTATGCTTAATAGTTGTTTAAGTATCCCTTAATTATGTAGTTTAATGTTTATTTTGTGATTTAAGTATTTTTATACTAAAGGCGTAGTTTTATAACAAAACCATGTTTAATTTTGTCTGAGCTAGCGCCCTTGGGCTAATTTTTTATAATATGTTTATACTCGACTTTGATGGTCAAATCATATTACTTTTTTTAATGGGTTTTTTTGTCGCTATATCCAAGTTACTCTAAGGTCATATTCTCTTCATGGAAACTTACGTACAAAGTTCGTCAAACTCGCGTAAGTTCTCATGAAGAGTTTATACCCTTAGAACGAGATAAACTTGTGAAAATACGAGCATAATACAACAACAATAACAACAGCAATAATCAACTCATAATTCTAAAAAAATTGAGGTCACTTAACATAAACTAGTGAAGAGACTCGTCAGAGGACGTAAGGGTTGGGGAAAGAGAGAGGGAGATATAGACATACTAATAAATTCATAAATTTTCATTCACAATCGCTGACATGCATGGACTAATATCGCTCTCTCACTCTTGCCAAGTCAAACCATATCATTCTGAACTCAATTTATGTATGGAGAATTTTTGTGGTCAATGTTAGTGAATTTTAACCTTAAACGAAGCCAAATGTAGACTGTTATTTCGCAACAAAGGTAGCAATTGGTTCCTAACCCAGTATCGGGTATACCCCAACTATGGACGACATTGTCTAGTGTCTTCTACTCTTCTTTAGTTGGTTAATGAGTAGAATACAAGGGATAGAGATCAAAATGGCAGTTTAGTAAGAGTGTCATGCTCTTATCAGATCTTTCTTATTGTGAGAATACATCCAACCTGCCACATGCTAAATTAGTCAGGGAAAGAATCAAGTACTGGGGTACATCCACCACAAGATTTGTTATTGTATGGATATTTGATTGTCTTCTTCGTCGAAAAATTATGAAATGATCTAGGACCCTACTGCATATGGTCCTTGTCAATAATAGGATAGCCTGTGGGATTGCGCTCTATCAAGTTTAATATCTTAGGATTTTAGACCTCTGTAATGTGATCTTATAATTTCGCGAGAAATGCTCGTAGTTATGTGCCCTTACGTCTAAGTAAAGGGTCAAATGTGGGTGTTTTGGGTCGTAATAGAGAGTTGAGTAAGATAGGCACATGGTGATAGTTATGGCTCAGTGGAGGGGCTGGGGTTGGAGGGCTAGTGGCTGGAGTCTCCTAACGAAACTGGAGCGTTAACTCTATCTTCAACAAGCGATAGTGGAGCTCAATCTAAGCCAATTGTTAAGTTAAATTTGTTCTTTAGCCTCTCTGGCTAGAGTTCTTTCCCCCAAATTTTTGCAGGAGGATTGTGTTGGTAACCTGAACATAGAGCCTAGAGCATAATCAACTCTCGTAACATGTATTTAATGGTTTGGAATCCGTCTAATGGACTTCAATGATGATGATGATGTAGATAATACTCCTTTACTTGGTTTATGTACAAAAAGTAAATGATAAGAACCCACTGGGACGGAGGGAGTAATACATTCTGACTGCTAGATAACGATTTTGAATTGTAATAGAGAGGTCAAATATACATATCTAGTACAATGTGTTAATGTTTAGTAATGGATGTAGTGGACTCCACTGATTTAAGGATTGTAGATGATAATCCATTCTGACTGCTAGATAACGATTAAGAACTTCATGAAATGAGTGGTTGTCTATATGAGTAGGGCTTTGTTTCTGTGCTCTTTTTTGTCTAGTGATTTTGCCGTATTGTGTAGATCCCACCATAGTATCTTTATGCAATGACTATGTTCCTGCATAACTGGATACTCCTCTGGCAGAATCATTTCTGTGGAACCAGTTTCTTTCTGTCTTTCTAGAATTTTGTCAACTTGTCATTGGGTGCTTGGGACTTATACTGTTCAGGTATTTGCTACTTAGTGGTTTTGACTGTCTTGTACAAATGATGTCTACTGTCCCGAATATGCTTTTTAGCATTAAACCCCATCGCATACAGGATCTATAGTAGCCTAGGATGTTACTGTATTTGATATGTTCAATGAATAACTTGCATGACAGACAACCTTTGAGGTCCTTGATTGACTGAGCCACATCAGTTCCTTTATTTTTTGTATTCCATGAAGATGTTTGAATTTGAAGCACCTGAAAATCATCTCTTTGAATCAACATTTGACAACTTTTCTCTGAAGTTGCTAACTTCCAGCTTGTTATGATTGCTCCACTTGTCCATTATAAACTTACATGCATGCTTGTATGACTGAAGAGATGGATTTCCAGAGCAAAAAGCTGGAGAGCTCTTTTAGCTACCAACTTCTATTGATTCTCTTAGATAGTCATTGAGAAATTTGGATGTGGACGAGATCCTATAATGAGCTGCATTGACAAATGCCAACCACTGTCAAACCGTAACCTAATCATAGAGTAAGCGCAGAAAAACCTCTTCATTTTTTGCCTCTGAGCCCTTTTTGGATTAGTATTAGATTAGCTTTTTATCTTATTTCGGTTCATAAATTAGACTTTTTAGAGACGTGCATCGGTGCATGCTCTCAAATCTGAGTGAATCGCAAGACACTTTTAACTTCCGAACTAGTCTGATTACCTTGACTACTTGTTCCTGAAATCTTGTTGTGTTGCATCTTTGAGTTTATGCTGCTTAGTTACTCTGTTTCTTGACACATCGGATTACCCTAAAGAGTTTGAAACACCCGAGATGTTGGCTAAACTGATTTTTTTTTTTTGGTGAACTGCTAAGGAAACTGATCTAAATTTAGTATGTTAAATCTCGCGAGCTTATGACAACAGAGTTTTGTGGCCCTTAGACCTTAGTGAAGCTGCCAAGTCAATAAAAGAATACCTGAACACCATGTAGAAAATTGTGAATTCAATGTCTAGGAAGGACACACCATTCTGTGTAGAAAGTACTCCGGATCAAAATTGCTAGGGGACTTACACCCAACTAGAAGTACAAGCTCAGTTGAGTATGTTCAAGTCAGGTTTCATCTTAAAATCAATTGGCACTAGGAGGATTAGTCCACGCGACTTATATACTACAGACTACTCCCACTTCAATATTTCGATGTGTGACACCTATCTCACTCATGTACCTTCAAAATTTTCCCCTTCACGTGTGAGTGTACTCACTCCTCATGAACCAACAAGCAACCCAAACACCAAACAAGAGCACTCCGAGAATTACCTTGCGTATCACTTTTCATGTATAATAATTTCGTCATTTCCATAACTATATTAGAACCAAGTGCTCAACTGTAAACTTTCCTGTTGCCTCAAGCCCTCAAATATATTTTTCATAGTAAAGTTTTTGAGTTAGTAAACTGTATGAGGACGACTTAATTAAGATCTGTCCTTTTTCATGAGAAGGACTTTACTCAAAACCAGGGTAACGGTCTGCTGAGCTTCCTACTCAGCTGAGTCCGTGGTGGATGCAGCCTTCTACTGGGAATTTGTGCTCATAGATCTTTGATGTTGCTCTGACTTAACTCGATTTATGAAGATGGAAAAAATGCACAAGATCAAAGACCGTATACACAATTTTTGTCGTGAATGATGTAAGATCAGTCCAGGACAAGGAGTCCCATAAGGGAATGATTGGAAAGAGGAGCTAGTAATTGTTTGTCAATCACGTTTTACATAATTGAAATGCTACCCTAGGAACACCCATTAGGGTAGTTCTGATCCAAAGCACGGTAAGTGCTAGGCCTCATGACCATATTTGTCCTTAGAAGTCATTTGTTTTTTCCTCACCTACCACAATCCTCAAAGATAGGAGCATATAGTCATATACAAAAGGCACATGGACCTTGTCTGATACCCCGCAAAACCTACATTGTGAGTTTGTCACATTGTTAGCCTCAAAAACTTTCGTAGTTAAATTAGATTGTTATAGAAGGTGGAAATTCCCATAATCTACATGATAAAACAATCTTTACTTGAATAGGCGAACCTGTAGTTTATCACTGTTGTTAAGCCTCTAACATTAGCCTTAACCCTATCAAAAGCTTTAATTTTCTCTTGGACCTTAGAATCTCAAAATGTAATAAGGGATAAGGAGAAGGTAATGGTAAGTCAAGCAGTTTATTATTATGATAGGTGTCAAGTGGGAGTGGACAAAAGGATTTGCAAGCCCTTAAAAGTGAAAGTACGAGTGAAACAGTTTAGTGGAGTGCCCCAGAGGCCAGAGTCTCTGTTTGGAAAGTATATGGAGAGAAAGAAGACTCCATAGACAGGCAAAAGTTTTCACCCTTTCACCATACTTAATACATTTTCTCCTAAAATGGAAATTCTACAAAAATCTTAGAAAGAAAGAGATGCTTTTAGACGCCTAATTCCCGAAATAAGCCTAAACCTATGTTAAATGCCATGAAATTTGTGTATTTTTTTTTTTTTTTTTTGGTACAGTGAAATTTGTGTATATAGACATACAAGATATATTCTGGTAGTTCTGTTCTTGTTGTCCTCCGATAATATTTTTACTAATGTTGATTAGCTGTATTAGAAATGTTTTTCACGGAATAAGTAGCTGTTATAATTTACTTAAAGGGTATCTTATAATGAAATGTAGAATGCACAATGTATCGTAAGGTTACTACTTTACATTCAATAAGATTGACAAGTATTCAACCCCTATGCCTGGGATATATATGTTGAAAGTCCTTGAGGCTACAACCAAAATCAAAATTGATTTTGAAACAATAATATAAAGAAATTGGTGTAGATTCCACGAAGCCTATGTTGCTGTGTGCTCTTAATATGGATCCCTGATACAAAGTCTACGAAATACTTACGGAGGGCCCATGACTTGAAATTATCTAACCACGGAATGATGCCATATCCCCATATTAGTCTGGATTATATGTCTGTACTACTTCAATCCATATAAACATGTCGTTGCCAATATTATTTTTGTATAATTGAGGTGAGAAGTGTTGATATGTATCCAGAAGTCAGACTCGACTTTTTTTCACATGAGGTATAAAGCGTCCTTTCTATGTCTAAGTAGCCTGATCATACAACGGTTGTTGGGGTTCAAATGAAGAATTAGGTAAATGGACTAGCTTGTTGGTTAGTCTTTTCTGGTCCACTGATTTAAGCTACTCATTGTTAAGCTCCTTCATACTGGTAATTAGTCAGAATCCAGTTTTGGTTTGATAAAGCTTAGCAAAACTGTTAGAAAATGCTTTAGTCTCCCTAAAACTTCATTCTAATGTCATTCCTTATCCGATTGTCATATACCTTAGGAAGCCTGTTAGAAAATGATTCATCCTCGCCAAACTTTGATCTGATGAGAATTGTTTAAAACTCAAATGTCATGTTGGAAAATGCTTAAACTCACTAATCTTTGATCTAATGCCAGTCAGAATTTTTGGTGTAGGACATCTTAATCATGTTTTTGAATACATATATATGAAGAAACGAATTGTGGATAGACATTATCTGGTCCAATGGCAATTTTAAATTTATGGTAGAATTGCGATTTCGGCTTGGAAATGGATCCATGCTACTTGTTTACATTTTTAACAATAATTTTTCTGTCTGGAGACACTTTTTTTTTTTTTTTTTTAGTTCATTGGCGTACGTGAGATATGGACATCGTAAATTTGCTTTGTTTTCTTCTAACCAGCTACAATTGACAAGAAAGTCACAAACCAAGTGAAATACTGTTGTTTTTTCGTGTGAGGGGAGCCTATCGGAAGTTGAACATTGGGTTGCAAATGTCACATGGTTGCAGAGGCAATGATTTCATTTGTTTCCCTAATTATGATGTGCATGGTATCCATCTTATACCATTAATTAACAAGGCCGGCGGAATATTGTATAAGGTGAACACAATTTGCTCTGAAATGGACAATAATTGTTGCTTATTGTGTTGTTTCAGTTGATACTTCGCTAACAATCAGCAGTCCTGTTATACATATGGAGTGTATCATATATCATTGTTGTTCCCCTCTTGACTCTTGCTAAGGTTGGAGAAGAAGACATATTGTGAGTTCCCATGCCCTTCTTGTATAGCTGTCACTTCTAAACACCCATACATCGCCTGTATATGGCTGCGTTACCCCTTGGCATTTGCCGATGATTATTGGACCTATTTGCCATAGAATTTTGAGAGATGGCTATGATATATGGAGACGGCAGGAGGATTATAGTAATGCTAGATTAGATTAGTTCTTCGAACTCAGATAGAGAGATTTTAGTGACAGCGGCTTTTCGCTTCTACATTCTGACAATCTGACATGTTCACTTTTTTTTCGATGGAATGTCAGGTTTTATTGAAAGGTTAAAGCCATGACGATCATGGCCCTAAAAGACAATATAGTGTAAAAGGTACATAACCAAGAAAAAAATGAAAGTTACACCTGAAAACATACCATTCAATCCAAGTTACCCCATTCAATACACTTTTTTTCACAAGATCATCTGCAACGCTATTAGCCTCCCTTTGTTGGAATCGAAAGTTTACCTTTTTAAGCATAAAAAGAAGGTTCTCCAATTAATATTTTAAGAACTTTTTAGGAATTTCTTGAACTTGTCTGAAATTAAAACTAAAATAGAAAACCGAAAAGGGCCTAAGAGAGTAGCGAATGGAACTACAACAACTATATCGTTAAAACTTCATTCTTATAAATTATAGGTTACTTTCTTGTCTCTTCAATGCGAATCTTGAACAGCTCTTTTCATACTTAAAGAATTGTTGGCATCCTCCCAGGAGAAATGTATCACATCAAACTACTCTGGTTTGATATGCTTTGTTGCAAAATATATTTTTCATGTTTGGTGCTCTATGTTTTGGGCTAATCCAAATTTGGTGCCATGTATTTTGGATATTCCAAGTTTAGTGCCCTAACTTTTCAATATATTCCAGGTTTGGTGCCCTGCGCACAGATGACGTTAATTTTTCGGTTAAAATGATGACGTGGATGAAAAGAAAATAACAAAAAATCCAGAAAATTCGAGGAAAAAAATCACAAAAAAATAAATAGAAAATTCTAGAAAATTTCTTTTTAAAAAATAAAAATTCACAAATTTTATTAGTAAATCACAAAAGTTATAAAAAATCACGAATAATCTTAGAAACAAAAAATAAAATCACATAAAATTTCCAAAAAAAATCCCAAAAAGAAATCAAAGAGACCAAAAAAGAAAACAAAAAAGAGACTAGTATGTACCATAGGATCAATACTTGTATTTTTCACGGGAGAAAAGTGTTAATTGTTTGGCGAATGTCTGTTGGAAATACTTGTCATTGTTTAGAATTTTTTTGAATGTTTCGATGTTTTTGAAAATTTTCTATAAATTTTAGCTTTTTGTGGAGCATAATTTTTTTATTTTCTAAATTTATTTTAGGATTTTTTGAGATTTTTCTTTTTAATGAATTTTTTGTGATTTTTAGAATATTTTTTTTTTATTTTTAGGATTATTTACTTATTTTTATGTAATTTTTGTGATTTACCAGAAATTTTGTTGGGAATTTTTATTACTTTTTATAGATTTTTTTAATTTATTTTTTGAATTTTTATGGATTTAATCATTTTTCTGGAATTTTCATATAATTTTTAGATCCACGTCATCATTTTAACGGAAGTAGTTAACGCCATCTGTGAACAGGGCACTAAACATTGATTATATTAAAAAGTTGCGATACTAAACTTGAAATATATGCAAAACACAGGGCACCTAACTTGGATTAGCCTAAAATACAAGACACCAAACATAAAAAAATCCTAATATTTACTGGTTTGATATGCTTTGTTGCTAAATACGGAGTATAATGTTTACAAGATTATTTTGTTGGAACTGTGCCGTATAGTCTAGAGGATTTCTATTAATCGACACCTTTCACGTAATGCTATGATCTACCTGGTATGCTGAATGCAATCACATTATTGCATTACATCTGATAAGGGAGCGGCTAAATTAATACTGTAAATTTTAAGAGATCGTTCTGGTAGGAGTTTGACTCAAAACATCTCTATTTGATGTTTGTGCTTCATGGGCCCCAAAGGTAATTATTATTTTTATTTTTAGGTAAAGGTAGCCACAAAAGTGCCCTCATGACTTTTTTTTAATACTCTGTTTCAGTTAGAAACCTTCAAAATATGAGTGTTAAGTTTTGTAAGGGAGAATTTTATAATCGGACTAAAACGGATGATGAACAAAAGAGAAAATTCTTCCTAGTATGTAGGACTTGTGGCTGTTAATGACTTCGTCTTTTGTTGTCTTTGCGGTGTGGAACAATTTTTTTTCCCCCCTCAATTCACAGCCATATGGTATGCTTCCTGTTACTTGACCTGTGTTTGTGGTAACATAACATTTGATCACATATTCGATCCAAAATGTACTTTTGAGTTTTGACCTGCGTATACGTCTTTGGCAGCTACTTTAAACTGTAGTAATAGAAACCCAACTCCAATGCCGTAGATAATTTTACGACAAGACAAAGTTATAATAGTTAATAGCCCACCCTGTGCCTCTATTTGCATAGTCCAACAACTGGTTCTATTAGGAAAGGCTAGCTCGTTTCCCCCATGAAGGTGGAACTCAATGTACGGAGTACTATATTACCAGTCGAACTCACATACTCGTATATATCAAAAACTCCTTCCACATTTAGACCTGATGCCTAACTGACAAAGGAATGACACTAAATATCAATACATCCGCATGACTAGAATACATAAAAAAAAAAAAAAGAGAGAATAAATATCAAAAAGGATTTGACGTAATGGTTAGATTTGTACTCCCTACCTCCTACACTCCCACCTATTTTCTACCATATTCCATTTGCGGTGTCTCATTCATTTCCTACCAATTTCTTTTCGGTAAACATTTTCCTAAAAAATACACTCTTATTTTTTTTTTTTTTCAACACTCACCCCACCATATCTCTTAACATAGCCCACCACTCATTCACAATATACTTACCAATAACTTGCTTTTGGAACTCATTGCACCCATTTTCTTAATCTTTGGTCCAAAACCAAATGGTAGGAAATGGGTGGGGGAGTACCTTTTTAGACAGTTATGAAGCAAAGAGTATTGTGTGAGACCATTTATCTTGAATTTGTACTTATTTAATATTTTTTTACTTGAAATAGTCATTTTTTTAGAGTGCTAATAAAAAATAATCACTTTAACTTAATTAATGACTAGGTCTAATGTTAAATTGAAATTAAACGTTCTCTTTTAATATTTTATGTTTGGAATTTTTTTCTCTAATTCTGATCGCTCCCTTTCTCCTAATGGAGCTCTCGCGTTGAGATAGTCTAACCTAGTCAAGATGGTTTAACCACCCCTCCAAATAAGAAAAACCGGTGATCTAAGCACCTCATTAGAAAGAAAATTCTTCATTGTAATTTTGAGAGGTTTCACATTTTTTTACCGGTATCATATTAGGAGCCTATTTATGATACCTTCAAGGTTTTGTTTTTGACAACAAAAAAAGACAAAAACTTGATGTCATATGAGTTTAAGTTGATGGGAGAAAATTACAAGGAATTCCAGTGCCGACCTCCTTTCATTCATGATGTCCTCCGGGAGGATATCATGGGGTTTCTAAGACCCACCATCTAGTTATTTCAATTATACTGTTTCAGTTTTTCCCTTTGTACCAAAAAAAAATGATTATAGGTGCATTAGTCACTATAAAACTATCAAGAGAGTAAGAGATACTTGCAATCTTGCTGTATTGCTTTGTTGAGACTTGAGACACTATTCGTTTACACGAAGAAAGTCTTCTAAGTCAACAAGGCTTAGGCTCAATGTCAAAAAAAAAAAAAAAAAAACAAGGCTTAGGCACTATATAGTAATGTCCGTCTTTATCAAAACACATTTTTGGATTTTTATGTATGTTTCATGATCTTGATCATTGTCGTTCTCTTTGGCTTGAGGATCTTCCTTCACAATCTGGCTAAATAAAGGTTGTCGGCTTTCTTTGTTGTCATTTAGCTGAATAATCAAATATTTAAGTCCCCCTCTTATCTATATCTGTCATGAAAAAATTAACTAAGATTAAAAAAGACACTTGCATGGTTTCTTTGTTTGCATCGATTTGTAAGATTCATACTGTAGTTGTCAATTTATGTATGCTCAGTAATGTAAATTTTCTTCCTTTGCTGCCACAAGTGCTATTGTACAAGCATCTCATGTATTGCATAAAAGAGTAACCAAGACACAAGTCTATCACTTTATTATTGGATAACTTTATTATTGGATAATAAATTGATACATATTGTACAAAGTTGACAAATCCATGAGATTAGGACAGAGGCCTTATCCTAGTAATCAACCTTGCCTCCAAAAAAAAAATCTCATGATCATCAACCAAAAAAAACGTAGAAAAAACAAGAACCCAATGTAAATCTCGCCGACGATGGAGATAAAAACTTATGGGACGATAAAGTGCAAGAATGTTCTAAATATTCGCAAATAATAACTAATCTAGGCAATTTCTGATTAAGCAACTGCAGCAAGGACCTTACTTTCGCTATCAATGTTAATGTTTTCAGGTTCATTATTTGATTTTAGTCCATTAATTTGGAAATTGTTATTACTCCTATCATTTATCCGGACTAATGGGAGGGCCTTAAGAAAGTGTTTAGCCTTAATGCCTAGGTACTCATTCCAAGTAACTGGCCTATATAAAGGCGGGTGGGTGGCATCAATGAGTTTGGAAAGGGGTTGGATTTGGGCACCGGATGGAGGCCCATGTAAGTAGGCAATAGAAAGGCGGTGTCGCACCCGGTTAACCACGGCCCGGTGGTACACACTCGGGTATTGCCCGTTTGTTAGGATGTGCATAAGGTCACCAATATTGATGACAAGTCCACCCTCAAGTGGCGGAACTGTGACCCACCCGGCTTGATCCCGGAACACTTGGAGCCCACTGGTGTTGCTTTGGTAAAGGATTGTGAAGAGGGTCGAGTCAGTGTGTGCGGCCAACCCCATAGCCCGATTTGGGTCCGGACAAGTTGGGTACGAGTTTAGTTGGATGGCCCCACTTGCGTCTTTGAACAGATCAGCACCTTTTGTTGTAGCATCCCATTTTATGTCTTGGTATGATATGTTAAGTGAACCAAGGATATGTTGCATGAGCTTCCTAGCTAGCAGATTCATCTCCTTCTGATACTCCTCAATAATGTCACTGAAATTTTCAGAATAAGAAATAATCATTAGACATTAGTCTTATCCAAGTATGACATACATCAAATCTAACACAAAGATCAATTATACATTAATTGTCTTCTTATCTTGTTTGTGGACCATATTATATACAACTTTAGTCTAGCATATCACTAATTACTGTTCTTTTATGTTTTGTATGTGATTATTTATATAATTATACGGATTAGAACTTTTTTAACATTAGCAGCTTTTATTACTGAAGTAAACAATGTACGGAGAAGTATTCTTTTCTTGCATGTGTTTGCAAGGGAAATAAAGAGTACCTACCAGAATTTCCTATAGTCATTAGGCCAAAGTTGGCGAGCATGTTCCAGGGGAGACCCAAAAATGGTGAATCCCTCAGACCACATTCTCTTTTGGAAGAATGACGATATACGGGCCGGGCCATAGCCGGTAGCACCATTAGGTGAGCGGGCTGCTTTAAGCTTCTGTTGGACTGGTAGAGCGAAAAGACTCTTACCAGCAGCCTCCATGCTGTCCAAGAGTTTTTTGTGTATGCCATGGTTGGTTACTTGAAAAACCCCCCATGATTTGCATGCAAGCCCAATCTGTTGTTGGGCATTCGGATCATCGAGATCGATAACAGGAACGGATTCGGGTCCATTCACACCCGTATCAATCAGGTTCGAGTCAGCAAATGAAGTCCATGCATAGGAGTCGGGCAGTTCCTTCATAGAATGCAAGTCTAGGAAATTATTGTTGGTGGTATGAGATTTGATGGAATCCGAGACTCTAGCAGGCATAGTGTCGGATGTTCGGTTGTGAGTTTTGTGGTGGAGGGAAAAGAGAAGTTTGGAATATGGCAAGAATCTAGGACAATTAAGGGGTACTTGGAGGAATGTATAAAGATTGAGTAATAGCTGGAACAGTAGTAGTGGCAGAGTAAAGGTACTAAATGATGAGTGTACTTTGTCAAGGGAAGTTGTAAACATCAAATAATATTATGAATGTGGTAAAATGAAGGGAATCGGGAGGAGTATTTATAGGCAAAACTGATTGTGGAAGTAAGTTATTTAAGTTGGGAATGAAGTGGTTTTTTTGGCGGTAAGGCGAGGAGAGGTGAAAGGGATAGGAGGCATAGTAAGGTACAAAAGAAAAAACAAATGGGGAAGGTCCATCTTTGTCTTCTTTAAAGAGTTTTGATGAATAAAAAATGAAAACAAATCAAGGGGGATCAGGATACCCCTCCCAAAAGTTCAGATAAATATAAATATAAATATAAATATATGTAATTTTTTTTATTTTTTTTTTACTTTGAGTAAGGATCTTCCTTTTATGACCATATCTGATAGTGTACATAATTGTAGAGATTATTTCCTTAGTTAGTTAAGATAGCTTCCTAGATTAACGTTGTATTATTAGCTAAATATCTTCAGATATCTTTTACATCTCTATATATCTTATTCTAATGAGAATACCCAAACCAGGGGATTACATTCTAACATGGTATCAGGGAAGTAGATTCAACCACCCTACCTCGATCAACTTGGCCGCCTCGGCGCCACCACCTTCTATAGACACGCCGCCCCCCGCCACAGGTTTCAACCATGGCAGGCGATGCTCTAAACACCATTGGCTCTGGTCCAGACCAACCACCACACAAACCATCCTTGCATCCCGTCTATACCGCCACTAACATTCAACACAAAGTTCGTGTGTAGGGGTGAAAGTTATTTGGACT